>CM056993.1:152518363-152775863 GCA_029891345.1 Dryococelus australis | reverse complement strand
TTCCGGTTATTTACCGATGACTTAGGATACTACTATGCTATTTCATATCAGATTTATAAATGTTTACTCTATGGATTATTTAAGACGTGATATATTCTAATTTTAAGAACGCAAACATATTAACAATTAGAATGGTATCTGGTACTTTTTGATAACACGAGCACTTTTAAGACGGTAAAACATGTTACCGGCCATCACTCATACATTAGGAAACTAGTAAAGTAAACATTAAAAAGCTGGGATCAACTTACTTCTTGCTGGAGCATTAAAAAGTCTTTGTAACACACAAATTAAATATTGAAAACATGTATCAAAATATTTTTTTTAATGGTGAAAACTTACATTTATTAGCTTAAATAAAATACACATTTTCATATAGGTTAACATTCCGAATGTGATATTAATTTCTTCTTGCAAAAATTAAATCCCGGATAGCATCTTCAGTGTCCTGTGCGTGTGCATTAAATAATAAGTTTTTACGCCACGAGTGAAATTATTGCCGAGTAATATATAAGTTAACGTCGAGTATAGAAAAGTACGTAAATCATATGAATAAAGGTCGCGTGCCATTTCACTCTTTTTTTTTTTGTGGTATGCGAGCATCAATAAGTCAAGCGAGTAGTAATTCAAACTAGATGTGCTCAATTAACTGACACCGAGAAAATTTGGCAGTTTTATCGCCGCATGAATTGTGACAAGAAAAACCAACTGATCCAGTCTTAAATAAAACGTTAGAAAAAACTTATTTGTTGTGCTCATATTTCACGTGAAATTTTTACGGTCTAAGTAGGCCTACATATTACCATTTGTGTTTCGTCATGAGACTGCATCCTAGGCTCTCAATTATTCTGTATACCACAGAGGTAAGGTGTCGTAGCTCCAGTTAACAGGTTCGGTAATGAAGAGCTAGTACGTTGGATACTAGAAGTTCATGCTTTTATAGGCCGTTCACGGTAAAGTGAGCACTTTTTAAGGCCCTTACAAATTTTTCTTTTAAGCTATTTCTTAAGTTTAAGCCACTTTTTAATATTAGTATTGTCACGTAGCTAATAAATACGGTGTATACTTTCACCACTTTCAAAAGTTAATGTCTGAGACTGCAATAAAACATATTTATTAGTAGTTAATGCCTGTTGGAAGGGCCTTAAAAAGTGCTCACTTTATCGTGAGCAGCCTACATTTAAATATGGCAGCACTTAACTATTTAGTCTGTTTGCTTTCCTGCCTATAGTTACTGACAAATTTAATACAATAGATGAAAATGTGACGACTAAACACGTCGAAATCGCTCGTCGATGAAAACGACAGATACTTTTCACAACAAACAAGTGCGTGTAGTTAGGCGGCGTCGACAGGCAACATACATATATCGAGTGACATAATAAAACTTTAGGAAACATCTGACAAATCGATAAATGTGTCATGGATATTTACGATACGTTACTGAACTACCTGTACTTGCAGTAGAGTGGGTTAGATAGTGTCCCTGAATTAATAACTAGCCCAGCGCAAGTATACCCGGGCAGTTTCCGTGACCCTAGTAACTTTCGGAAGTAATTGAGAAGGGTGTAAAAGAAAGTGAGCATAGGAAGCCCAGTCTTCAATCGCCTCATACGAAAGCTACAAGCCAAGCCGTTGTTGGTAGGTTGCAAAAGGTAGCATAGGCAACTCTGTCAACATAGAGGAGAGTGCACAACAAGAGGTCGGGGAAGGTAGACGTAGGTAACTATTGCAATACGTGGTAAGTAATCTCGTCGACAGTGAGGTCATTATGAGGAGAAAGTTGCCTAGACAGGGAGGAAAGGGGAGGAATGAGCCACCCCAGCATTCACTTGGAGCGACCTCGGAAAGCCATGGGAAACATAAGTCTTGCTGACTTCTGGCCTGGCAGGGTTTCGAAACCAGGCGCTGTCGAATGCGTGTCTGAATGTTTACAACTGCGCCATGTTGATCGTTGGAGTAGGTGGTGTGATGAATATCTGTGGTTAATCCTGAACTACGAAGTTTGGAACGCAGTCTGTATTTTCATTTGGATGCGTGCTCCTGATCGTTCCGAGAGGAATGAAATATTCTGTTTTGGAACTTGCAGATACGGTGTTTATTTATAGTCGAGCAAACGGAGACAGTAGGGAAACAGAAGATTTGTACCAAGTTTCCAGGACTTAATTCGAGAGCTATGGGAGAACGGGACAATTTCTGGCCGTGTTCCATCTGACAGTTGTATTTCACTAAATGATCTCGTGACCCTATTTCTTATACTAAAATGATGACGTATTTTGTAGTTTAGTATTTACTTTCTAGTATGTAACGCACTAAATTTACTAAATACTAAAACACCAAATTCCTAGTTGTCATCATAATTGTTTTGAACAAGACGTGGAAAAATAAACTGCGGTGATGACTTCATACTATACAAATTCGTATACATTTTCTTTTGTGAATTCACCTAAGTGAATAAATATATAGTAAATAAATACCTGTGTACACGAATTCAATTCCAGTGAAGTATTGTCGCATGGGATGCATTCAAATGTAAACGTATTCAAAAATATCCTGTATACAGCGCCTTTTCCGTGCAAATATTTATGTTAATAGTCTCGAGGAGGAGGACGAGGAGGAGTGAAGAACTGCGCGGAATCCCAAATTCCAAAAAGCAGTTCCTTATGGTATGTCTCAAGAAGGGTCTTAAATAAGCAGCAGAGCAGCAGTTCGTGAAGTGGCCGTCGTGCGGTTCACGGTTACTTCCGACTTGCCTGAAGCACTGCTAAAATCACTACTTCCAGGATATTTCTCCATATCATCGAGATAATGCATATCTGAGTCCAGAGAATTACACCAAAGGGACTGCGCGCCGCATACAGGACTCGAAGCCGTGATGTGCTCCTTTCAATTTAGTATCGTCGTCTCCTGAGTCGCCGAGCGTTACGGCAAATTAAACGGTGAGTCGTGGACAAGACTGTGTGCTGGTTGGGCTGTTTTGACGCGAATACGTCTTTAAATTTGCGACCATAGTGGAAGGCAATCCTGAAAATCCGATGATAAAATCTGGAGATACAGTTTGGCATTGCAGCTCCGAATCTATAGCCTACATTCAGAATTGAATTACACCACTCGATTGCCAAAAGGAGCAAAGAATATGTTACGTTAAGTGAGGACTGCGAAGCATAATGCGCAGTGACTGGTGGGGGGGGGGGGGGGGGGGGGGGGCGCAATTTTGTGTTCGTTTCGCCGCGTCTCATAACTTCCGCGTAGTATTACTTTTGACTAGAAGCTACGACGCTCGTTTAGATTTCAATCGACAGCTCTCGTCAAGGTCAATCGATTGCGCGTATAAAAACAATTTTGTGCCGTGGTTATGTGAAATTGTATGCGTTTAATGTAAAAAATTAAGAAAACTTAACACAGTGTCAGCCTATACTCGTCGAAATACAGTAATCGTATACGGTTGGAAAGAGCATCTCAAAAGCAATCCAGCGATACCCATAAAACCCCATATGATCGAGTGAAGCGGTGCCGGGAACGTAAAATAAAAATCAAGGTGTCTGAGCGCGTCAACATAGACGTATTCACGCAAAACGAACGGCCGTGTCACCAACCCAGCCACACCCAATTTTTCTAGTGTTTTGTGTGGCGTAGTTGCGTTCGTCTTGGATAAACATGATTGCTAGAATTTTTTTTCTTTGAAAATTGCGGTTTCGATTGCTCGTCTAAATTTTGTTTCGGTTTTAGCTAAAAACCTCGTGTTGCCGTGTTTGCTTGTTTTAACGTGTCGTATATTGTCTTGTCCAATGCCCAAGAATTTATTCCCTTTTAAAAAAAAAAAAAATCTGGTTTCCACGACTCTCGCGTTGGGCTGTTATGTCTACGTTCTTAAATGTGTTTATTCAGAACATTTTTATTCGGCAGGAGCTTTGACAGGTCGTTTTGACTGCCTCCGCCGATATCTCAATCTTTTTAAATAATTTTTTTAAATAGTAGGTTTAATTTTAATGTGTTACTTTTATGAAATTGAGGCTTTACTGGGCTCTAACATCTGTCCTCTTTTCTAATTGTTCAGCAGTCGTTCTATTAAAATACTTGATTTACGTATCTTGGTATTTATAAGTGTTTTATTCAAAGTTAATCCAAGTTCTATTATTCCAGTTTGAGAGAAATTTTAATGTTTTCATGTAAATCTACTTATAATTTTATGTGGATCTAAAAGATTTATTGGAATGTTGCATATTTTAATGTGAAGTATATCAAGGGTGCCGTACATGGCTTATTGTATAATTTATTAGCAATATTTTTGGAAGAACTACGTGAACAGCAGTTGTACCCTTACCAAACACAAAAAATTATACATTAAACATGGCGCTAAAAGGTGCACTAGTAACTAATGTATTCATTCGTGCCAGTCGATGCTGCTTGTCGACGGGTTTTCTCGGGGATATCCCGTTTTCTACGCCCTTGCATTCCGGTGCTGCTCCATATACACCTCCCTTCGCCCTTTTCGACTGCCAGGGCCTCATTATGAGTCGCCCAACCCTCTCATTTCTTGCGCACAAAATCCCGCCGGACCAGCGCAGCGTGAGTCTACTGTGAGCTCTCCGAGATGCATCGAATAATCTATTCGCTGTTCATTCGCACTTTTTCAATCCAATCTTTGAAAAACACACCATTTATAACGTCTTTGGTTGTTTCCTTAATTAGGTTATGTATCACAAGCATGTTATACTAGTGTTAATATTAAAGTACCTTATATTTGATTAAATTAAAATTTTGTTTATATTTTAATTATACATTAAAATATTTCGTTTATAATTAAGATGGATTAAGACATTGAGAATGTAGGTGCGTTGGAAACGTCTAGTAAGAAATAGTTCTTACGCGAAATATAATTACAATGAGTGAGAAATAATGCGGTTCGTAGTCTCTTTGGTGTAATTTTTAAACTCGAGTTAAGCTTGGTTTTCGTGACGCGGAGGAATATCCTGAATGCAGGACATTAGTAGGGCTTCAAAACAGTTGGAAGTTACAGTGAATGGACTATAGTAGAAGCTAAGTCGGTAAGAGCATGGGATGCGTCTCGGGGCAAACCCTATACGCCTTAAATCGGGTTTATTATGTTAGAAATGGACGCATGCATCTCGGCTTGAACGGGGTTGTCTGGTGTCATGGACGCAATAATTGTAGCCATGCGGACACACCCCGAAAGAGGAAGGGTCTCGCTAGATCAGCTGTATCCAGCAGTTTTATTTTCCGCGAGCTTGGAAATCACAATAACCTCAAAACACATAAAATATAAAACAGTACTTATGGTCCAGTTTTTAAATTAATGAAACACAATATTCCATCAATTTAAATATGTATATGTGTGTGTATATATATAAAATTCTATCAATATTTCTTACAATACATGGAATAGAGTATATATTTTACAAATAAGTCTGCGAGCCGCGCGAAATTGAACGGAGGATGCCACTAGCTAGACGGTATGGCACAGCAAACCAACACAAAGCGGGGAGGGCGTTGGGAAATTTATGCGACGTCCACGGAGGATAAAAATATGTAATGCTTTAGTAGATTGGGCCGAGAGAATGTAGGGTTATACTGTTAGTCAGCGAAAATAAACTTGTGTGATTGACGCGGGTGATATTAAATGTATCTGGTCGCTACTAACCTCTCCCACCCACTCCATTCCACACATAATGTATATATGAGTGTGGGTGTTAGGGGAGGAGTGAGTAGGTGCAGTACGAGTGTCACACGGCTTACGAAATGAAGTGTCAACTGCACTGCCCCCCCCCCCCCCCCCCCGACATTGATAGGTGCTGCGTTTGCGCAATGTGCAGGAACGTTCCCGAAGAGCGGAAACATCATCATGACCCAGAAACATATAGATAAAGCGAGAGAGAAGGGCGCTGCCTGGCGGCTGCCAAGCTAACCTAACAGCGTCAAGGACGCTGGCGTTTCGACGGAAGAGCGAACAGAGCGACAGCTTGTAAATAAGGCGCATGCTAGTAATCATCAACCGGTTCACGAGTCCCAACGCTGAATGGCTGTTTTAACAAATAACCATCAAAATCAAATGAGCAAACCTTTGTTCAGCACAAAATGTACAAAAGCTTCCTGTTACAATGGGCATAGACAATGAAAAGGACACCATTGTACATATGTACATATTCAATGAGGACCCGGAGGGCATCGCCCATCTCAAGTGAACAGTGGAAAAGGACAATTTTTTCCCTTAGTGCTAACTTAACTCTAGAACTAGTGATTGATAGTCACTTTCATACAGGCTATAACACCAAGTAGGTATGCTCCACGATTGACATGTTTGGATTTGTTTACTAAAATTCATCCCTCGTCGGTGCACAAAAGTATTTGACAAGTAGGGAGGGATATTCTAGCAGCAATAGTTTTAAAATCTACTTTTCTGATCATCAGTAACTTAATTTTATGAACAGTATTTGTCAATGCAAATTGATTGTTGAAATCGGTATCTGGATAAATGATTTTATTGAAATGGTTTTTAAATAATATTTCACTGCTATTAACAAAACTTAAATAACTTAATAAATAACTTTTGTTCTTAGCATTAAATTGGGCCTTTATACCACTCGGTTACATTTTCAGGAAGCCGTGCCATTAAAAAACCGTACGTACTACCATCCCCTGAAAATGAGCAAATAAGCAGGGGCGTCGACGTGGCACGCCACTGTTTGATTGCGAGATTTTAATAGCATTGCTGGTAAATCGTGAGGCAATATCGGAGACAGTCGCAGTCCAAGGACTGTTCGCGATTTATAGAATTCTTGTGAAAGCCCTGCTTAAATCCTTTTCAACCTTTTGCATATCCTTCCGCCATTCCTAAATCTGAAAATTACCATGTATGTCACGACAAATAATCTACCATTCGTTCACACAGTGATGTGGGATTCTAAGTGACACTAATATGTAATCATTACGTCACTTCGTGCGCATAAAACAAAAGAAACAAAATTCATGTGTCATTAGTAGAACACAGATGCCGGTTCTGGTTCGTCAAGCGGAATGAATGGGGATGGGTGCAGTAATGCATAGCGCACGAGTGTTTGTCGGGGAAGCGAGGAAGCAGGCCATTTCTAATCATTGCCGAGGCTCAGAGCGGGGGTGTGCTCGGGTCCTTATACCACCCAGACGGTTGCAGCATTTGCATCTCTCTGCGGGCTAAGGAAGTTTCCCTCACCAGACCGCAAAGAACTCATAGCCCAGAGGCCAGGACGCCCTGCACGTCCCGGCGCAAGCGAGGAAGCAGGCTTCCTACACGCTCTGGCTATCTACTCCGGATGTCTTTCCCACCAGCATCTCTCGAGCAGTGATTGGTTTCCCCCTCCCAACCACTTCATAACCCTACAACACCTTTCCGTACAAGGTATGCTGTAATAGTTATAGAGTTGCTCGCTAGGTAGTGCTGCTGTCATATACTGCCAGCCTAGTTCTCAACTTCCTGTATAGGTGGCGCGCCAGTTCAATTAATCGATTACTCACCTCTGTTCGAGTACTCGCATTGTTGTCTAGGCGGCGCGCCAGTCGCTCGGACGCCAGAGCCACTGTTGCTTGATGTCATCTGATGCTTGTATTGGCTGGAAGCTACGGCAACTTTTTATAGTCCATTCACAATTGGAAGCGACTTATGAAAATCAACCTTTGAAAAAACACTCTAGGCAAAACATGTCAACCAATTTTTCAATAACCTGTATTCCACAAATATATGACACTGTGGTTAACGTAGAGTACTGTATTATTGATTAAATAAAACTCTACATTAATATCTTCTACAACTTGTAATATTTATTTCTTTTTAAATATGAATTAACAGCGAGTGCAGCGATGTGTTGGCAATGCCCGGTAAGAAATAGTTCACAGTTAAAATATTATTTAAATTTAGTTTTTTAGTATAATATTTGTAAATTAAACTGTACCTATTGAAATATTTAGGTAGCTCCGATGGAAACACATCTCATTTTTACAGTTTAAAATAACAGCGGAAAATATTGTGAGTAGGCCCTAATGGTACGGTGTTGTTTTATCGAGCGAGAGCAATTTTGAAGCAACTGTCTGCTGAGCGAGCACGTTCGGTCGAGGCATCTGCTTCTGACGGAACTGTTGGGGGGGGGGGGGGGGGGCGCACAGCTACAAGGAATGTTATGGCAGTGCGGGGGAGTGACACGAGGGTCCTCCACACTGACTGCACGGGTTCCTACCCGTAGGGTAGGACGTTTCTTCGCTGACACAGGGCAAGGGAGTTGCGGCAGGGTACCACTCTCCACCTTGCCAGCGTACGCATCCCGTCGTGGGGCCGGGTCGTTGGAGGCATCAACGGTCTCGATGTTCAGATCCCACGACGAGGCAGTGGTAGGGAGAGAACTCTCGACCTCCACTGCGGGTGTTGCTCCAGTTGAAGGGTAGTGGGAGGCGTCGACAGTCTCGGCGCCTGCTGTGGCAGCGCAAGAGAGCTGCGGATCATCGTTTAACCTCGGGTGCGGGTGGTGTGTCTCGCTGTAGGGCCGGGTAGTTGGAAACATCGACGGTATCGACGTCCACGTCCTGTGGCGAGGCAGTGCGACGGAGAGGGGTCTCGACCTCGACTGCAGGAGTTTTACCAGGTGTCGGGTAGTAGGCGGTATCGACGGTCTTGACGCTCCGATCATCTGCGACCAATTGAGCGGGAGGCAGAACGGGCTTCTCGTCCTCAACGGCGCCGATGGGTAAAGGTTCCTGCGTAGCAGGAGGTTGCGACAGAGCACTGACGTAGGCTATACTCAACGTCGGTAGCAGGTCGGCTTCGTGGAAGCTGGAATTACCCTGACCCCTTTTCCGGATGTTTATTGCGGTTGCGGTGTTTGAACTAGCTCCGTGGCGTGTTCGCCTTCCGGTAGTCTAGTGACGTAGGCCTCCGGGCTCACATCGTGGACGTCATCCGGTAGGTATAGTGGTGGCCTCTGTGCTCTCGTCTGGAGCGTATTCCAGTGTTCTAGTGGCGGGTAGTACTTCGTCAGAGCCAGAGGTCGACTTCGTAGAAGTTGGAATGACCTTGACTTCTTGCTTCGGAGTTGTACTAGGTGGAGGGGTAGGTGCTCGAGTGATTTCTACCCATCTCACCGAAGGTACTTCCGACTGCTCACTGATGTGGCTTGATCGGCGGGGTGTCTGATATGGTTCTTGGTCGCTTTGACTCCACCATGACAATTTGGAGCAGCTACGGATTTCCTCATCGCGTTTGGCTGCGATTTTCTCGGCATAGCCGCATGATATTGAGGGCATTGGCCAAACGGAGAATGCTCCTTGGTGTTGTTCTACATCCGTCTTCCATGGCGCGATGTAGCTAGGTGCCCTGTCGATGATGATGGGTGTTGGCTCAGGCCTCGTTGAAGGTCCTGGCTCGGTATTGGGAACTACCTCGTCTTTGGATTGACCAGGGGTTTACCCATCGGCGTCGTCATCCCCAAGTGTCGGCATGTCCCCTGGGTAGGGTCGTATCTGGCCTCGGGTGGCCTTTCAGATTCATCCTCGTACGTCGTCGACCTAGTAGACATTGTCCCTTTTGCCGACAAAACTATACGGACCATCCCATTTGTCAGCGAGGCCAGAGCTGAAATGGTTACTGGCCTTGCTGAGGGGATGCATCCTGAGTAATACCGTTTCACCGAGAGAGAATTCCTGTACCACTGTCTTCGGTATAGGGTACTTCTTTCGAATGTACTCGTCCTGGGTTTTTGGGCAGTAGTAGTACAGGCAAGGGCAGCTAGACTGATGTCTTCAGGTTGAGGCCAGTGGGCTCACTTTCCCATTGCCAGTCACCTGGTCGGCTGAGTGTCTGGCCCAGAAGGAGCATGCTAGGGCTCGTGTCGACCGCTCATTGGTCCTACGACGAAGGGCAAACAGGATCGTTGGGATGTGCTTATCCCAATGTCGGTGGTTGTTTCTCACACTGATACGAAGGCACTTCTTGATCTCCTGATTCTTTCGTTCAGTGGGGTTGGCCTGGGGATTGTATGATGGGATCGTCCAGGTTTCCACTCCCCAATCCCTGGCAAGCTGACTGCCATTGGCGACTCGTGAATTGAGTGCCATTGTCAGTCAAAATAGCTTTTGGGTACCCATCGTGCGAATATATCAGTTTCTATTTTGCACACGATTGGGGGGGGGGGGGTTCTTGACTATGTAGAGGGAAGGCCTCTACCCCCCTTGAAAACTGGTAAATTACTACTAGCAGGTAAAGGTTCCTCTTAGTACTGTGTGGATAGGACTCCATGAGGTCGGCGGCGATGTGCGTCCACGTCATTTTGGGTTTCCTTGGTCGCGCTGTAGGAGGCGGAACTGGGTATGCTTTGCCATGACAAAACTTAACACAGTTGCTTATGTACTGCCGGACATCGCGGCTTATCTCGTCCCAGCTGTATCGAACTTTGATGTCTAGGAGGGTCTCCCTTGTACCTGGTTGTCCAGCTTGAGGGTGGTCATGGTGGTGCCGGCATATATCGGCACATAACTGCTGCGAAACCCAGATTTTCCAAGGTTTATTGGGTTGTCTACTATGCGTCCGCACAACGTCATCCTGTAATTAAAGCGTTGGGGCTGTTCCTGTAATAGGCGGCGTATGTCGGAGTCCTCCTGCTGACTCAATGTTATCTGGTGGCGGGTAATTAGAAGCTGGAGGAAACACATTTGTCCCTCCGGTCTGCGTTCGATCTGAGGTGGAGGGGACATTCTTTCCTCCTCTTCCTCCTCAGCTTTTTCCTCCAGTGTAGGCAAACGGGACAGGGCGTCTGGCAGGTCGTTCGTTTTACCTGGGCAGTGTTGAGCTTCAAATTCAAATTCCATGAGAAACATATCCCACCGTCAGAGTTTAGCTTTAGCATTCTGTGACTCGTACAGCCATTGGAGGGCTTTTGAGTCTGTACACAGAATGAAGCATTGTCCTTCGAGATAGTAGCGATATTTCTTCGCCCAGATAACGGCCAGACATTCCTGTTCGTTAATATGATAGCGCTGGTCTGTGGCGTTGAGGCATATGCTATCGCATTAGGTTGCTTGTTGATATAATACTGCACCCAGGCCGTTTTGACATGCGCTTGTTTGCAATCTTAACGGTTGATCTCCTTGTGGATGGTGGAGTTGCCTGATGTTCGCGAAGCTGGCTTTCAGAATATTGAAAGCTTGTCGTTTCTCCGGTCCCCGATGCCAATGAGTGTCCTTCTTGAGGAGTGGGTGAAGTTGTGCAATGTGTTGCGCAATGTTTGGTACGAAATCGCGTAGCCAGTTGCACAGACCCAGGTAACGGCGTAGTTGTCGCTTGTTTGTAGGTTCGTCGGCCTCTTCAGAAGCTCGAATCGAATTCTGTTGTGGGAAGTTCCCTTCCGGTGACACGACATGTCCCAAGTAATCTATGGATGACTTGCCAAAATAGTTCTTTGATAGCTTGCAAGTCATTCCATGGAGTTCTAGTCATCCAAGAACTCGTAGGTGATTAAGATGCTCCTCCCAGCTATTGGAATAAATTATTACATCATCGAGGAATGCAAAACAGAACTCTCCGATGTAACCAATTAGTACCTCCGCGGAC
The DNA here is from genome assembly GCA_029891345.1 of Dryococelus australis. NCBI lineage: Eukaryota > Metazoa > Arthropoda > Insecta > Phasmatodea > Phasmatidae > Dryococelus > Dryococelus australis. The sequence continues at coordinate 152,764,273 of CM056993.1, read as the reverse complement.
ATGAGGTGATGGAATGTGGCAGGGGTGTTCAACCCAAACGGCATTACTCGGGATTTAAGAGTTTCGCCCTCGGGCATAGTGAATGCAGTGTACTTGCAGCTCTGCGGGTGTACTGCAATCTGCCAATACCCCGACTCCATGTCCAGGGTACTAAAGATTTTCGCCATGCTAATGTCACGCAGGGTATGCTTTAGGTCGATAGCTGTGTGTGTGTGTGTGTGGGGGGGGGGAGAGCAATATGGCGTGTTACTTAGTTTAGACCCTTATAACTAACACGGAATCTAAGTTTTCCATCTTTATTCGGGACGAGGACTACGTGGGAATTATATGGTGAATTCGAGGGTTCCACAATCCCCTGGTCCTTCATGTCGTTTACTTGTTTCATGATTAAGTCACGGCGGCGTGCTGACATTCTGTAGGGTCGGTTGTACACTGGAACGTCGGTTGTCGTCCAGATCTCATGTTGGATCGATCTAGTCTGGTGTAACAACTCCCCTTGTCCGAATGTGCTAGCATGTTAATTTAATACTTGGTGAAGTTGGCCGAATTCCGTCTTGCCAAGCTTATGATTGATTCGGTTGGGCTCGATAGGCGTAGGTACAATGTTGTCTGGTCTTTTGTCTCAGTTTACGGTGATCCTATCCTTCTCGTCCATATGCACTGTTGTTGCCGTAGCCATGGGCAACCTAGTATCACTGCTTCAAAAATTGCCGGTGATACTATAAATTCTGTAGACGCCGAGAGGCGATATAGAGTTACCTGTAAGGTACAGTAGAATCACGCTGCAGCGATCACGGCAACTGCGAGAACACGGGTATAATGAGGTCTTTTTGAGGAACCGTCAAAAAATCGCAAAAATATTCCATGAATAATATTAATTTTTCGAGTTGAAACATGTGCGGCGAGATCGTGTGAAGCAGACTTGTGGCGGGACTCCTGACCGTTTGAAGCGCGCTTTTGCTCTCTGTCTGCCTAAACTCCACTCCCTCGCCACGCTAACTCTTTTGCCTAAGTACCTTGTGCCACTTTCATATGTCACATTCTTCCGCCTTGCCTCCCAACCATAATCTCTTACAAACCAAGTGCATTGTCCTATAAATAGAATCCTGCCCTTTCTACCTTGACACAGTTTTCAAGAACCAATTTTACTTTTACATAGTCGTTCACGGTCATTGTGCTGTCAACTGTGTTTGGTTTCAAACAACTCTCTCTCTCTCTCTCTCTCTCTCTCTCTCTCTCTCTCTCTCTCTCTCTCTCTCTCTCTCTCTCTCTCTCTCTCTCTCTGTGTGTGTGTGTGTGTGTGTGTGTGTGTGTGTGTGTGCGCGCGCGCGCGCGTGCGTGTGTGTAACGTTATTGTTAAATGAAAACAAATCTCATTTAAACATAACAGTCCAAGCGACAGCTGGAATCGAATACAGCTACATATTAACAGATTTTCGCCGGTTTTTTCCATACTGTGGCATACCAATTAAAGATAGGTACACAACTACTACAATTTATCGCTGTGCTCTAACGAACTTAATTCTAATCCGTGTATATAAAGTTTTCTTGAATTTTTGCTGGTTTTGAGTAAGTCTCGCACCATGCAGGTTTTGTTAGTTGAAAACGTATAATTTTCCATTGACTGTCGTATTTACTGGCATAATTCTCGCACTGGCACAATTCCTGCCCTCCATTTTTATGGTGCCGAAATAGGGGAAAAATCTTTTCCTTTCTTATTTCAGGCAGCATATTTCTCTCAACGAGGTATGTAATGCTAACAGGCTGCGCGGCGTGCACTTTTTTCGACTGCGCCAAGTCGCTGATATTTCAAGGTCACTGGTCTCGTTATCGATTTCTGGCTGCCGCGCCCATGTTGCAAACATGTAAACAAAATCAGTTTTTTTTTTTTTTAATGCGAAGGGAACAGTTTACATTTATATTAATTTTTGTTTAGTATGAATGCATAATGGGTAAATATGCCAGTTAACTGTTGCATTTAAACTTCAGGTAATTGCGTATGCAGAGGAACACTGCCATAGAGAAGCAGGCAGAAAATTCATTGTTTCTTAGTTTAACGTGCACGTAATGTTTTCTCAATAACGGGCCCTGTTATGAAGTGAACCACACCTGTTAAGATGACAGAGACGGGCGGCGGACGCCACTGCAGCACCAGAGTAATCTTGTAATTACCGACGACAGCTACACCCGTGCCCCGCTCGAGGATCTAGGACCGAGCGACAGCGGCAAGTCGCCTCGCCCTGCCGCGCTGCTGAGGATCTAGTTGCTCGCCTGGGCACGCTACAGAGGATCTAGGTGCTCGCCCGGCCACGCTACAGAGGATCTAGGTGCTCGCCCGATATCCTGATGTGCACACGGCAATGTTTTCGCTGCTAAACCCAGCACACGAGTGATTTAATTTTATGTATCTTCATATCTATTATGAATAAATAAAGTGCTGTGTTTTTGTAAAAAAACGTAGCCCGCGCGGTTGGTGATGGATTACTTAGAGTAGACCCCATTTTAATGTTTACATGCAGGTGTCTTGGCGATTCCTTGAATAATTCCCGCACCCTAATTTTTGCACTAAAATCCTTTAAAATAGGTGCGAGAATTATGCCAGTAAATACGGGTATGTGGTTTGGGGTGGTCGTAAGGAGCTGCTATGGGCGAGTTATTGCTTACAGGACAGTGTTTCGGCAGCCGAGTAAGCGATAGTGGGAAATGCTGCGTAGGCCGGCCAACTGATTGCGGGACAGTGCTCTGCGTTGGCCGAGCAACTGATTGCAGCCTGAGCGGCTATACTTACATGGTGCGGTAAGATTTTCCGCCCATTTTCACACAGTCAGACATAATATAACATGATATTTTTACGTTATGTTGGTTTTAGGACTCTTTTTAAGTAGTACTGGGGATCAAAATCCGTCTAATTCCGAAACGAGGACACTCTTATAGCGAGGATCGAACCTGGAACCCTGACATCTCGTTGTAATGGGACTCTACTGTAATTCGGCTGTCAACCTAGAGAGTAGTATCATGCTGGACCATTCGCACGATTTTCCATTGGGGCGCATGTCCGCTAGCTGCTCGGCGGTCAGGAGGTTTCTCCGGATAAAATTCCCAGTTGCTGCCGAGTCAAGTAGCGCCAGAACTCTGTTCCTGTTTATCTCAACTTCTATATGAGGGACTATGGGGACTGATGGTTCCTCATTTAAACCCTGGATGATGATGGGCCTTTGTGTTCGGTGGTGGTGGCCCGCTTCGCACCCCGGCGGCGGCATTTCCCGTCGGTCTTGCTGGGATAGTTGCTGGCGTTCGATTAACATTGTTGGGTGGAATGGCAGACCCCTTTGGTTTCCGGGAGCAGTCCTTATTCCAGTGTTTCTCTGGGCAGAACCAGCATTTTGGCACGAATGCCATGCGAGTGGTTGGAGCTAGGACACCTTTAAGTGATGCAACCGGTACAACTTGTACCTCAGGAACCTTTGCCGATGCAGGTTTTCCGAGATTAGCTTGTGCCGCAAAGTTCTGCTCTGCTTCTCAGGTTCGATCAACCAGTTTGTCCAAAGTAGTGGGTTTAGCCATAAGGAGGGAGTTCCTGAGACTAGGTAGTAACATTCGACTAATGGAACGAACGGCGGTAGCTTCATCGAGTCCAGGGAACACGTGCTAAAACATCTGTTCCTTCCTCCGTATGAAGATTTCAGCTTCGTTGTTGGGTACCTGAGGCTGGCTATAGAATTGAGTTGTCAGTCTGGCTAACACCTCTTCGCCAGTGAATTACACAGCGAGTCTGTTACTGAACCATTTCCAGTCGATCAGGAACTCGCCATATCGTTCCCACCAGGTGAGGGCTAGGCCTTTTAAATGTAATTGGGCCCGGTCGACCCATTGTTTTGTTGGCAGGTACGTTTCCCTGGATGCTTTTTAGCATTATTGCGTGAATGCTACGGAATCCTCATAGGGTCGGCCTGCGAAATCGGTAATCTGAATTGTCGTCGTCTCTGCCAGTTGCTGGATAGCCAGGTGCTGTCCCCGGTTGTATACAAGTACGTGATGGCTTGGATATGTGGGAGTGAGAGGTATGTTTTTGTCGGCACCTCTCACACTGATAGGCCATCCCGGGCATAGAGACGCATACGTCTGGCCATCCTATACATAAGTGATGGTAGGGTTCGGTGCATGTTGTGCACCTGATACGATTAATGCCTCGGCCGGGACACGTGATTTAATTGGAGAAGCTCGTGAAAGCGACACATTGGTATTCCAATCCTTCTGTATCACAGGCTCCTTCTGGCCAGCCTAGGCATGCGTAATGGAATATCTTAGTGCAGTATGTGCATTCTATTTGCAGTAAGCAACTGCCTGGAAAGTTAGCATGGCTATACTGTGTATCGGGTAGGTCATTCTCATTGTCGGGGTTTTCGCCTATGGGGGCATTGGCCTCTGAGACCGACATTTTAGTGGTTATGGGCGCCACAGAGTGTTTTGTGGACTCCCCGAAGTCCGTTCGGCTTCACTGGCTTGACCATTAGATTTCCGGGTTCTGGTTGGTCTAGTTCGGCCGTTCGCTGCGTATAGTTAATAGTCTGACGCCCTATGTTGGGCGCCAGAAAATCCCTTGATGTGTGCCTGGTTAAGGTCTTCTTGGCACGATAGCCTTGAATTTGTACACTACACCAATAGCATGGTTTTATACAGGTTTGTCAGTGGCTGGCGAGAGGTGTTAGTTACTGACTTACTCAGAAGACCACCGTGATGCGGATGAAGTTGAGATTTCGACCCTTGGTGTCAACTTAATGGTTGCTGGGTAGCTCCACACCGTGTCGATGGTTCCAGACGACAAATTCCCAGCTCCAGAACCTGGGATTGGCCAGGCCATACCTAGCCTCGGTCTCGTAAACCAGTCCTCTTGGATTAGGGTGATACTCTTGGCTGGTGCGAATATTCAGTGGAAAATATACAAACACCATGGGAGCAGTCACGACTGCTTGGCATCTGAGTGCGGTGGTGCAGTCGCGTTCCACCTGCCTTTCCTTCGTACGAGGGGGAGTGCAGACGACTGTTTGGCAGCAAGAAATGCCAGGTTTTGCTCCTTACGCCTTTTGCAGTACCTTATCTTGAAGGGCATAGTGTGTCGCTGCTTGCACAACCCACATATTGCACCTTGACAAGGAACAATTTAACTGTGTGAGTCCAGTAGCTGCTTGCTGGCACAAGCTCGGTAAAAGTCTCCACTGATCCCCCATGCTTGGCGGACTGATCAGGGACGGTGAGCTGTTTGGACCACCAAGGCCTCTACTGGATGTGATATAGGCAAGGTTGAACTGCAAGACTCAAGCTATGGTCACTTCAGCACTATCAGTGCTCAAAACAAGGGAATAACCTGGGCCTGCTGCCCCTCCTTGGATAAAGGTGTTACTAGTGGTTGTGGCTCCTCTGTGCCTCCCCTCCAGCACTATCAGTGCTCGGGTGGTAAGAGGAAACAGGCAGCCATCTTATGGGTGTGTTAATTTGGTTTACGAAAATACTCTGTTTCTGTTGGCAGTGCATGATGTGAATTGTTCCTAGCAGGCGAAATAGAATGATACTCTTTAAATGAAAAAGCATAAGGATAGAGAACAAAATTATGTTTATTGAAAAATCAATAAACACATGACTCATGCTACCTACAACCAAACAGTAGAGTGCTGAAGGTTACCTACATTAGCCAGGTGCAGGCGATCTGGTCCTAGGTGAAAAGGGAAAGATAGTTCTAGATGTGAAAAATACTTCACTACTTAACTTTACTAAAGAAAGCGGGTGTCTAGAAGAGACTAAGTGTAGTTAATGATTGTTAGCATGTTCGCTGTTCGTGGGGTGACTAGTCGTCGAAGTTGGAAGTAGCCACCTGGGGGTGTACTTAAGACTGAAGATCTCTGTAGGTCCCAGCACTGAACAGTGCTCGAGATGTCGCGAGAGAAGAAACAAGAATCACTTCCATGTCCTGCTGCGCATGGACTTATATAGTGCTGAAGTCTAGGCTGCCACAGCGGGGTGCAGAGAAGGCATATGACATCCTCCTGCCTTGGCATGGCAGTTGAAATGTCTGGTCAGCAGGAGTCGGCAATTCTGCTTCGTTCATCTTCGGTAGTGCTCGGCCTTGCTCAATGCGTAAGGGGGGGGGGGGGGACCAGCGTGTTTACTGGGTTGCGTAACACGGTGGCCGTGTGTTCGGCCACCCAGGAGAGATTTAAGCACGCGAGACTATATGTGCAAAGTTTTGCCTGCACAACTCTCTCGTGGGTGTGGTTGAAGTAGACAACTTTTACATAGGCTGAAGTAAGGGTATATGTCATGTAAAGAGCTATGAGTAATAATCGTAGTTGATTAGTAGTATAAGCGGCACGCATCAAGGTTTACCATCAGGGCAATCTAGCCATCAACCCGTAGAGTGGTATTGTGCTGGACCATTCGCACTATTTTCTTTTAGTGCGGCATATCCGCTAGTTGTTCAGTAGTCAGGAGGTTTCTTCAGATGAAGTTCCCAGTTGCGGCTAAGTAGCGCCAGCACTCTGTTCCCATTTATTTCGACTTCTATGTGAGGGGCTATTGGGACAGTTGGTTCCTCATTCAAACCCTGGATGATGATGGGCCCTTGTAGTCCGGTGGTGGTGGCCCACTTCGCACCCCAGCTGCGGTGTTTCCCATCTTGACATTGGGAGTCATTTTTTGGCCTGTCTTGACGGTACGGTTGCTGGCATTCGATTGACCTTGTTGGGTGGAATGGTGGACCCCTCTGGTTTCCAGGAGCAGCCTTTATTCCAGTAGTTCTCTGGGCAGAAACAGCATTTCGGTACGAACGCCATGCGGGTAGGTGGAGCTGGTGCATTCTTGAGTGATACGACTGGTGGAGCTCGTATCTCCGAGACTTTTGCCGATGTGGGTTTTTCGAGGCTTGCTTGTGGCACAAAATTTTGCTCTGCTACCAATGCACGATCGATCAGCTCGTCCACGGTTGTTGGCTTAGCCATGAGGAGGACGTACCTTAGGCTAGGCAGCAGCATTTGGCTAATTGATCGGATGGCTGTAGCTTCGTCGACTCCGGGGTACATGCGTCGAAACATCTGCTCTTTACGACATATGAATATTTCGGCTTCATCGTTGGGTACCTTGATCTGGCTACACAGTTGTGTAGTTAGTCGAGCTAGCTCGTCGCCAGTGAATTCCGCAGAGTCTATTGCTGAACTGCTTCCAATCGGCCAGGAACTCGCCGTATTATTCCCACCACGTTAAAACCAGGCCTTTCAAATGTAACTGGACTCTGTCTACCCATTGTTTGGCCGGTAGGCCTGTCTCCCTAAACTGCTTTTCACACTCTTGTGTAAAGGCTACCAGATCCTCATGAGGTCGGCCTGCGAAATCTGTAATATGGATGTCATCTCTCCCGTTTCCTGGGTAACCGGGTGCCGTTCCCGGTAGTATATAAATATTGGAAAGTTTTGACAGGCAGGAGTGAGAGGTATGCTTTCGTCGGCACCTCTCTCACTGGTGGGCCATCGCTGGCATAGAGACGCGCTTGTCGGGCCATCCTATGCACAGGTGATGGTATGGTTCACTGCATGATGTGCACCATATACGGTTAATGCATAGGCCTAGGCGAGTGATTTCGTTACAGAAGCTAGTAGGTTGTTGGCGGGGAACTTCACATATGTACTCCAACCCTTTTGTGTCACAGGCCTTGGCAGGCCAGCCTAGGTAAACGTGGTGGAACGTCTTGGCACAATAACTACATTCTATTCGTAGTGAGCCACTACCTTGACAGTCGGCATGGCTACACTGTGATTCGGGTATGTCATGTTCATGGTCATGGTTTTCGCCTGTGGTGGCGTTGATCTCTGAAGCTGACATGTTAATGGCTATCGGCGCCACTGGGTATTTCTTGGACTCCCCGAAGTCCGTTTGGTTCCTTCGGCTTGACCCTTAGTTCCCCGGGTCCTGGTTGGTCTAGTCCGGCTGTTCGCTGCATGCAGTTAAGTCTGATGCCCCACTTTGGGCCCCAGAAAATCACTTGACGCGTGCCCAGTTACTGACTGTATGGCTTATTCGTCGAGGTTTATTGCATTAGACCAAGTGCGCTCTGAAGGTCATCGGTCAGTAACGTGGGTTTGATGGCTGAGCGAAGCCGGTACTACAGTCCTTGGGTGAGAATATGTTTGTACTGAGTTATCTCACACCGTACTCTAAGTTCCAGGCCGCGGACTCTTGACTCCAGAATCTATAATTGGCTAGTCCGTACCTAGCTTCAGTCCTGTATTCTAGACCCCTCAACACAGGATGGTAGTCGGGACTGGTATGGATGTGCGGTGGGAATAATATGTATAGTACCACATGGACAGTACAGACTGCCTGCAATCTCAGTGAGGCGGCACGGTCCCGCTTCGCCTGTCTTTTCTGCATAGAAGGGGCTAAGGTATTCTGTTGCTTGGCAGCTAGATGAGCAATCTGTTATTTCCTACAACGTCAGCCATGCCTTATCTTATAAGTCATGTAGTTTGGTTCGCCATTGAACAAGACACTTCGTGTGCTCCGGACGAGAAAACTATTCCCTATAATAGTGTAGGTCCAGTAGCTGATTCGTGGCACAAGCTCAGTAAGAGTCCCCACTGATCTCCCACGTTAGTGGGTAGATCAGAGACGTTGAGCTGTGTGGGGGACCAATACTACTACTGGAATTGATATCCAGCCAAGGCCAGGCCGCAATACCCAGGCCAATACCACCTCCAGCACCTAGGTGCTCTGGTAGGTGATATGACCTAGGCTTGCTGTCTCTCCTTAGTGGAAGGTATTCATAGTGGTTGTGGCTCCTCTGTTCCTTCCCTCCAGCATCTGGGTGCTCCGGGTAGTATGAAGCAACAGGCGGTCGTCTAATGGGTATTTTATGAGACTGGAGACCCCCAGAAGGGAGACCTCAGTCAAGCTAGTTCGGATTTACAAAAGTTCCCGGCTTCTGTCGGTAGTGCATAGTGGGACTTATTCCTAGCGGACGAAGTAGACGTTACTCTAGAAATAAAAGCATTAGGATAGAGAACAAAGCTTTATTTATTGAGGACGCAATAAACACAGTGACTCGTGCTATCTCCTACCAAGCGGACGGAGTACTGAAGGTAAACTACATTAGCCAGATGTAGGTGACCTGGTCCTAGGCTAGAGGGAAAGTGGATTAGAAAACTGAATATATAACTACTAAACTAAAACTGTCTAATTGCGGGTGTCTGGAAGAGACAAAAATAAGTTGAAGTTATACTAACAGGGTATATTCGTGTTCAATGGTTGTCGAAGGCTGTTGTCGCAGGGAGTAGCCGCGATTGCTACTGAAGATTCGAGGTTCGCTGGAAGCCCCAGCACAAAGGAGTGATCGGGGTTAACTCTAGAGAAGAAATACGAATGACTGCTGGAGCCCCGCCGCGCACGGACTAATATATTCAGAAGTCTACGTTGCTGCGGGTGCGGGGAAGGCGTATGACGCCATTCTGCCTCGAGACTGGCGTGGGAGGTGAGAACCCTCTTGTCAGCGTTCTTGGCTTAGTGGATCTTAGGTGGCGCTCGGCCGCGCCGGACGTGGCTGACAGCTTGTCGGCACTCAGTTCCAGAACGAAACAGGGGAGGGGGAGGCGGCGTGCTCGCTGGTTGCGTAACCTTGTAGCCACGTGTTCGTTCGCCCGGTAGATTTCAGCAGCGCGCAGCAACCATGTTTTGATTTGCGGTAACAACTCTCACGTATGTTGAAGTAATGGAATACTTCATGTGCAGAGCGATAAGTCGTAATCATAGTTAATAGTAGTATAAGAGGCACATGTCAACATATTTACGTGTAAAATTCAAAAGTACACAGAAAGGGAATTACATTTTTAAAGCAATTAATTAACAACAACGTGCAACGTCAGTGTTTAATATGATAATTTATTACTCGAACACAATTTTATATATATATATATATATATATATATATATATATATATATATATATATATATATAAACAAATTTCACCTTATTTACATCAAACATAAACGATGCAATTTAACAGCTACATTGCACATTATTACTGTTTTACCAAAAAAAAAAAAAGATTTATTTATACATAATCACGAGCACTGTGACTGGTGTCTTAAAAAAAAAAAACCTGGAGCACTGTGATTGGTGTCCTATACAAAAATAAACTTGGAGCGCACACAACAAAAACTCTGCAGCACACCACCATACGACTTTTATCAGTGATTCGAAATCGTTATGCGATCCCTTATTGTCTAGGAAACAGCTGTTTACTTCTAACAGTTAGTTATAAAATTGATAGCGAGTCGTGTTGTTACACATGGGCTAATGTAGCTGACGTGAACGGAGAGAGGTACAATGTTAATGAAGACAGGAAGCAGTGGCCATGCCATGTAGTTAGACAAGCTGCGTTCATTCCAAGTAGAGGGATCCAGGAGGTAGGAATGTCGTCTCGAGCAGAGAGGGGATATTGCTGTGATTTCGAGGAGGTGTGTCGATACTTGTAGATGTTGACGGGTTGTGCGGCAGGTTTAGGATGTGTGGCAGGTTGTGTCAGAATTGAGGTAGTGTGTGCAGTTTTTTGGAAAGTTTTATTGTGGGATCCGGTAGTGCCGCCAAGGTAAAGTCGATTCTCCATCTGGCTCAATGAAGTGCTTATAGTCTAAACCCGATAATACCACAACAAATGTCAGTCAATCTGCTTCATATCCAAAACCTCAGGAAGTTTTGAATAATGAAGGTCTATTGACACCTGTAGTAATACAGGATATTCGCAAGTTCGAGGAGAACAATTATATTTCTATCAATGTCTACTGTGTAGTAGACAAAGATAGTAATATAATTGATGAAACTTTCGATAAGGGGTTATCGTACCGATGTGTATTTCACCTGTACTCCACGCCTGCCATGTAAATGAATTGGCCATTCGTGATAGTGGTAATACTGCTCATTTGCATTTTGCTAGTATGAAGAATTTGTCAATGCTGCTTAAGAGCAAGTTGGGAAATAAGAAAAACAAAAAATATATTTACAATCGTTGTCTCCAATACTTCATTAGTGAGGAGAAACTCGCAAGTCATACCATTCTTTGCAAGCAACAGAAGACTGTTCGCAGTACTTTCCCTACTGGGAATGAAAAGTACTTGGAATTTAAGGATTATAGCAAACAGCAAAGATTGGGTTTTGTCGCTTATTGCGATGTAGAGAGTTGTTTGAAACCCTTGTCCACTTGCCTGCCCAGTAATGAGTCGAGTAATAAAACTACCATAAACCAACATATTCCATATACTTTGATGCGTGTCCGATTAGCTAAGGCTGGATCACGGTCGTGTGGCTTTGGTTGCACTTAGGTCGGTTGTGCGTGCGGGTTAGCTTAAGCTTACTTACGGCTGGATATAGCGGTCGGGTACGTGGCTTTACGAGTTGGTACAGCGTTCTCTATTTTACGGTTTACTAGTCCCTTGGATGGGGCTGGCTTGAGACTCGTTTCGGAGCTAGTCGTAGTCGATTACATGTGGGAGGTACTAGCGGATGGTGCCTTGTCGGTTTACGGGCGAGGGGTAATGGGATGTAGCTGATTACGTCGCTCGTCCTCGGCTCAGGCGGTAGCAAGAGCACGACGTGACACAATGCAGAACTCGCCATTCCAGTCCTCTGATGCCCTGCTCCAGAAGTTACTATTAGAAACGCCTAGCCGGTTCTCTGTCTTGTTCAGTAACCCTCTTACCATTGGATGACAGGTCGGATGTGTACGTAGCGGTGCTGACGGGACAGTAGTTGGGTTAATGGCAGTTATCGTAGGTGGTGCCAGTGACCGAAGTAAGGCGGCACAATTTCATTCGGCTCGTCGGCTAGCTGTAAGTAGGGTTAAACCAGCCAGCTGTCTGGCAGCAAGGCACGCAACTCTTTGCTCCTCTCTCCTGGCGCCACGCCTCACCTTGAGTGGCATAGAGCGGGTGTAATTACAGAGAAACTAGAAAGGAGCACCACAGCACGGATAACCCTAACTTAGTGTTGCCTGGCAACAGTCTTGCCAACACGAGCTCCGGTGCTTCAGAAGATCCCCCACTGTTACGGGCTGATCAGAAGCGTTGGAGCCGTGTGAGTTGCCATGACTATCACTGGATGTGCGAATCCAACCAAGGCCAGGCCGTAGCACCTAAGAAAATACCCCCGCCAGCACCCAGGTGCTCCAGTAGGGATATAACTTAGATGTACCGTCTCTCCCTGATTGAGAAGTTTTGCTAGTGGTCGTAGCTCGTCTATTCTATTCCTCCAGTACCTGTATACTTGGTAGGATTGGAATAGTTGGCCATCTGATGAGCGTGTTTTCAACTTGGTGCTGCCTGGGGGGGGGGGGGGGGAGTCTCTAGTTGTAGTTAATTGCGGAATAAGAATTATTTCCCAGTTCCGGTTGGCTGTACTCAGTTTGAGATTCTCCCAGTAATTGGTGACAGATTACCCTATTAATGAGACTTGAGGGTAAGAGAAACAAAGCCGTGTTTATTAGAGAGTTATTAAACCCGGTGACACGTGCTCTCCTGCCAGGCAGACCGGTGGTTCGAAGTAATACTACGGTATCCAGGTGTAGGTGACCTGGTCCTAAGCTAAGTGGGCAAGTTAAGTGAAAACTGATGAAAATTACTTAAATACAAACCTAACTCTATATAGAGGGTGTCTGTAGGAGACAAAGAATTACGTGTGGTATGTATAATGCTACAGAAAGCTTCTGGTAGCTATTGGAGTCGCTGGAGTGTCTGGTAGCGGGGCTGCAGAGCTCTAATGGTGATGTCAATGATGGCTGCTGAAGACTGTTAGGTCGTTGGCGACAGCCACTGGAAGGGCTGTTGAAGGTCTTCGTAGTAGCCTAGACTCCAGCACCCAGGCGCTCGGAGAAGACTGCAGGAACAACTGGCGAGGACCGTCGCGTACTGCCTTATATAGCAAAGCAGCGCTGTCGTGGCGGCCACAGGGGGCATATGACGTCCCTCAGGTGCGAGGCCAGAGTGGGAGTAGCACCCTCTGGTCATTGCTCGGCTTTCGCGTATCCTCGGTGGCGATTGTGCATAGTCCGAGACGGCTGATGGCTTGTAGGCTCTCAGCGGGGAGAGGGGGGGGGGGGGTTGATGCGCTGCTGTCTTTCACAACCCCTCGTATCCACGTGTTTGGCTGCCCTCCAGGATTGTGGCAGACCGTTACTTCCATGTACGGGATTGCGCAGGGTTTGAATCTCTCATGTGTAGAAGACTGGTATAAGCAGCATGCGTTAGTTTGTAGCATTTTGTTGGTATGTTCGTACTATCCGGTATTATCTAACTACTCTTGAGTTTGTGGGTGAGGATTGTATGTATCAATTAGTAGATAAATTGGTTCAATTGCGAAAGTGGGTTGCAGGAATATACAGCGTGACTGTTCCGATGAAGCCAAAAACTCCAGCTGATGAAGCTACGTTGGCGGCTCAAAAAATTTGTCATATTTGTAAGCAAAAGCTTGGTACAGATTTTTTGTGGTCAATCATTACTATCTGACCAGGGAAATCAGAGGTCGCACACAAAAGAAATGCAACTTGTATTTCAGACTGTCCAAGAAACAACTTGTAGCTGTACTTCATAACCCGCAAAATTATGATGCTCATTTTCTCATCAAACCATTGGCTGAACGTCACGTAACAAAACCCGATGGAACCGTGGTAATTGAAAACCAGTGTGATCTTTCAGTTCTTGGAATGACCCTAGAAAAGTATAAATCAATCACAAAACGTATTCCCGATGAGATCGAGTTGAAAGGATGTACCCGAGTCGTGCAACTGCATTTCATTGACTCATTCCAGTTCATGAGCACATCTCTGGAAACTTTGGCAGGTAATTTGAAACCTGCGCAATTGAGTATCACCCGTTGAATGTTCCCAGACCATACCTAATTTTAATTGGCAAAATGGGACTTTTTCCCTACGACTTTGTTAAGTTCGACAGCCAGTCTGATGTGTACGTCACTCCTACTAAAGGACACATTTCATAATGTGATGAAAGCAAAGGCATTAGCGATGCGTTCAACTGGGTGAACTTGTTGCAGCATGTCATTCAGTATTTACGTGTGGACACTTGTTGGCTGGGAGAGATTTTTGAGAATTTCAGGACCGTATGTTTGGCTAATTATGGTCTTGACCCCACCATATACGCCACAGCTCCGTATCTTGCATGCGATGCTTTATTTTCAATGACAGGTGCGCGGCTAGAGCTGTTGACCTATCTCGAAAAGTATTTTTTTGTAGAACGTGGGGTTAGGGGCGGTTTACACAGGTTTCCAGAAGGCGTACGGAAGCCAATAATGTTTACATGGGTGAAGAATACGACCTCAGTGTGGCATCGAAACACATCTGTTATTTCAACGTAAACGGACTGTACAGCCACATTATGAAATGCAAGCTTCCTATTGGTAACTTTCAATGGGTTGAGACTGATGTGTTTTCATTGTGTGATTTCGCGAACACGGTGAATGATGGCGACACTTGTTTTTTTGCGGAAGTGGATTATATTTTCCAGACGAATGCCACGATGCTCTAGCAGATCTGCCTCTGGCCCCAGTAACTGGCATACCTTCGAACAGCTCGCATGAAAAACTACTTTTGACACTCACGCGCGAAAAAATTATATTCTTCACAGTCAAACAATAAGGCATTGTTTGATGTATAGGGCTAACCTTGACTCTGTTCATCACATTCTGCGCTTTAAGCAAAAGGCCTGGATGGCTCCATATATCAAATTTAACATTGACAAACGTGCCTAGGTGCAAACGAATTCGAAAAATTGTTTTTAAATTTATGAATGATTCCGTATGTGGAAAAACTTTCCAGAATGTCCACCGGGAAAGGGACACAAGTCGTCTCGCGGCATGACACAATTTGCGGGGCTGCAGAATTAATAGGGTGTTCTGCATTTAAGACGCGACAAATCATAGATGAGAATCTTGTCTTTATCGAAATGTCAAAGAGCTGTGTTGTGTTTAAAAAGCCTTTGTACACTGGTGTGCCATTCTTGATTTGTCCAAAATGATCCTTTACAATTTTCATTACTAGTATATGGTTCCCAAATCTCCTCCACCAGCCTTGCCACCTTTTATATCGTGATGCCGATAGTTTGATTTATGAAATAACTTCTAATGATCCTTATAAAGTACTTAAAAGCGGGGTTTGATATATCAAATCATTCACTTGATAATCCGCACGAATTCTCACGTGAGAACAAAGGCATGACTGGAGTGATGAAGGACGAATGTGCCGGCCGCATAATCACACTTTGTGGTTTACATTCCAAGTTTTATGCATACATTGCTGTGAATGTACAGTGCATACGTAAGGCGAAGGACGTAAAACCAAACATGTTGCAATCACTACATTACGAGGATTATCGGGATTACCTCGACAGTCGTACCAGGGTTCTGGGGACCCAATACCAGTTCCGTTTGCATGGTCATGACGTTTACACCGAACGCGTGACTAAAGTAGTGTTATCAGGTTTAGACGATAAGCTCATTGAGCTGGATGGAGTATAAACATTATCTTCGGGGCACTACCGGATCCCACAATAAATCTTTCCAAAAAACTGCACTCACTACCACAATTCTGATACAACCTGCCAACCTGAACCTGCCTCACAACCAGTCAATATCTACAAGTATCAACACACCTTCTCGAAATCGAGCAATATCCCCTCTCTGCTCGAGACGACATACCTACCTCCTGTATCTCTCGCCGCACCTGTCTACTTGGAATGCGCCGCAGCTTACCTAACTACAGGGCATAGCCACAGCTTCCTGTCTTCATTAACATTGTACCTCTCTCCCTTCATGTCAGCTACATTAGTCCCTGTGTGCCACCACGACTCACTATCAATTTTTATAACTAACTGTTAGAAGTAAACAGCTGTTTCCTATACAATACGATCACATAACGATTTCAAATCATTAATAAAAGTCATATGGCGTCGTGCTGTAGGTTTTTGTTGTGTGCGCTCCAAGTTTATTTTTTTATGAGACACTAATCACAGTGCTCACGATTATGCATAAATTGAAGTGTATGTTTGTAATAATAATAATAATGATAATTTTTTCTCTCAGGTGTATATATTGTCCTGGTCATTTCAAGGTTTTTCAGTTTATATTGGATGTAAATTAGATGATTTTTTTTTTTTTAAGTATAAACTAAGTAATGACTTTGGGTTTATGTTTGTAATAAGACTTATTTTACTTGAAAATGTATATATTTCTTCTAGTCCTGGTAAGGTTTTTCAAATTATGTTTACTGTAAATAAGGTGAAATTTGTTTTATTTATTTTTTGTAAATATTATTATGTTCAAGTAATAATCTATCATATTAAACTGACTTTGTATATTGTTAATTAATTACTTTAAAAATATAATTCCCTTTTGGTGCATTTTTGAATTTTACACGTAAATATATAACACAAATATTTTTAAAATGTATGAATGGGGGATGAAATGAATCAATGATGAAGTGAATGGGCGATGAAGCGAATGTTTTACACATACATATATTACATTTTTAACAAAAATAATATTGTGTTAAGCTGTCTACCGTGTACAGACACACAAACGATTGTCTAGCTTGAAGTGGTTGTATGTTGGTATTAGTATAAAACCTAGAATAAGCATCAAGGATCAGTATAACACGAAGAACATTTCTTTTTACAAACAAGGAGAAGTATAACATGAACATTTTTTTATGAATACTCATGGGAACACAAAAAGGGTAAGTTTTCAATAGTTCTGTCACCTATATTTCTACAAATAAAAACCAATACAGGAAACTAAATAATGAACGCGTAAAATAAATTTGTGAAAGAAACAGACCATTCAAGTAATGAAATGTAACACCTACAAAAAATTAATGTAACATATAGGTTTTCTACAAGTGAGACTGAACCAGCCAGCGAGTCTACACGATGCTGTTGCTTGAACTATGAGCTGCAATACACAAAGTCTGTGTATCACAACAACATGTTGAAACATACATTTTACGCGCAAGTATATTTGTGATCCGTATTTGGAATTTTAAGTATTTGTTGTAGGAGTTACGTGTAATTGTTTGCCTCAAATTATATTGTTAGGGCGGGATAGAGATATTTATAAATATTTTGGTTCGTAGTTGTGTTGTAATTCAGGGTAAGAAGTTTGAATAAAGTATCACTAATTCGAAAAATAGCATTTTGGGTGTGATTAATATTTTGGTATCTATATCATTCTTTTGTTAAATGCGGGTCGAAGTTGTTTCTGATTGCTTGTGTGGTTCCTAGAATTTCCGTGGAATTCATAAATGGTTTTTTTGTGCATATTTCCCAATGATTTAAAGTACTCGTCTCTTGCTTGGGCGAGAAAATTTCTACTTAATTCATGTGAGTCGTACGTAAATACTATTCCCTTTCCACTCGATTTTGAATGTCATAGTTGTGAAGTGTCTCTAATACATACTTTTTTAATAATTCGTTGGTAATAATTTAATATCGTGGAATGAATTCAGTGCTAGACATACTTCGTTATTTTAAAACATTCATTTCGAAATACACGTTTCAAACTCAGCAGTTATACAGGACAGTGAACAAGGTGCCCTCCCCTCCCCCCAGACTACCACCTCAGTCTTCTTCCAAACAGCTACCAAGGCAGATGTGTGCCTGTTCCCTACACACCCTCCCTCCCCTCACCCAACCGCCACCTTCATTTCAAGCTTTGACTCCAACAACGAAGGAACTCTTGACGCTCCCGTTACCACCCTCCTTCCCCTCGTTCAGCCATCCAAATCACTCTATACGAGATTTAGACTGCTTTTATCCCAAAATGACACTTATGATACTCTCGTCCCAAGGTCTATACATAGTTAATAACATTCAGGCCTCCAACCTCCGTGGTGAAGTTGGTTTACAGTGCGGAGGTACCGTGTTCGAATCCTGGGTAAGGCATGGATGTTAATTTTAATTAGTCTGTAAGCTGTCCCCTTATAAGCTTTCAAACATAAAACTGGGAGACATTATATAGCACTATATAATTCTTTTACAAACTATTTACATAAACACTTAAATACACAAAATATTTGATAGTTAAATATGAATATTTCAATCGATAATCTCCATTTCAGAATAAATTTTTTCGTGCATGAACTCGTAATGAAAAACTTATTCAAATACTTACACCTAATGTTTATTACTAAGTGATTAAGAAACCTTTCGATTCATATTACATTAAAAGTTTATATTGCAACATAGGTTCCATGGTAGAATTCAGAACAGAAATTCGTTCAAGGACGCACTCATAATGTAAAAATGTATTAAAATTAAATGCATCTGATAGTTATTAATGTTTGAGCATCCCCCAATACGTTTTCCTCTATATATTTCAGAACAGAAAATGCTCATTCACGAAGTCTGTAAATAAACACGTATTCAAATTAATTACATCTAATAATTATTACTGATTAAATATGCATATTTCAATTATTACATTACGATTTCAAATTACAGTGGAAGTCCGTTGTAATGATAGTTTATATTGCCACAAAAATCTTCACTATAGCGGACTTTCGTTATAATTTTTTTTTAAATCCCACATTTACAAATATTTTATTTGTGATGTATATTAAATTTAATGGCACATCCCAAAAAAGTAAAAAGACTGATAATAGAACTCGTTAAAATTACATTTATATGGTGTAAAATTCAATCACTAGCGGAGAATAGACGTGACAGTTTTGGAGCGGGGAGGGTGGCAAGGCAATGCACAATGCGTGCAGCTGTCTCCACGCACAAGGTAGGCCAAGGTCATGGTGCCTCCTGTAGCCATGGCGGCAACACATTTTTTTGCTGAAATTGGGTGAAGAAATTTTATTACACTATTAATAGTTAACAAAAAATCAGTCTTGTTAGTGACTATAAAAATACAGTTTGATTCACGAGATAAACATTAATTAGCAACATGTGCGATAGTTTAGCACCAAAATACACTTAAACTCTCATCACTCTTTCTTGAAATAAGAATTAATGTTTGTTCGCTTTAACAGCTTGCCCTTATGACAAACAACAAGATCTCTTGGAAAGCTATAAACTCTCCAAATGTATACGTGGTATTTGCAGATGTGCAAGGCAGTTAGGTAATTTAGGCCCTTAAAATTTCTATACCTACTCGTCTTATACTGTATGATAAATATAAAAATATTTGGCAATCTTAAAATTGCCCGACAGGTTGCTACTCTAATTTATGTGATGTAAATATTAGTATGAAAACAATAACATATTTTCTGAATATCACAAAGCAAAAACTCCACAAATGCATATTCCGTACTATGAAATGGTAACTTTCATAAATAATGTCACCCAAACAATTGCTACGTGTAGCACTACATAAAATGTATACCGTATTTTAGCATGTACAGGCTGCATGGAACTGTTTTTAAAGCCTGAGGTTTGTGAGGTTTGTTCACGTACGGGAACAACTGACATTTGTCAATTACACGTTCCCGTGAAGCAATTGCACTTGCATGCATCTTTCATCAACAGCACATTGTGAATTGTGATGCACATGATTAACCAACTAGAGATGGGGAGTATTTTACATAACAGGTATTTTACCACGAGTACAATCTTGTAACACCTATCTGTTATGAGTGTGAACACCAAATAACAAGTACGTGCATACTCATTTTCAAAAAGTTACATACGTATAGATAACTAAAATAAATGATTTTTCCTATTAAATAAATGCACTACAAGCTTGGATCAAATACATACAATCCCTTTCTCATCCCTATATCTGTTCGGCTTAACTTTAATTTACTTGTGTACAAGCAAATGCTGCAATTCACAGGTAAAACATATTTTTCCCTACATGTTCATTCGTTTCCAATACTACTCACTAGATAGCATTGCTGCCGCTGCTGCCTACACCAGTATCTGTTAAATGTACTCATACGCAATCAGAGACGTGTTTCACTTCGTGCTCGCTAATACTACAGTGTGTCTCGATACCTGTTAAATGTACTCATACTTGTCTTCTTCCAAATGCATATCTACAAACCTGTTTTGATCAGTGTCCACTAGACGGTACGGCCTGTCTCGAACCAACCAATATCTGTTAAAAATACTTGTATTCATTTTGTGGAAATTATCTGGGGTGAAAAAGAGTACAGGCTACAGCATGCACGTGTGTATGTGACAACCACCATGAATACATCACAAAGATGGAAAAGAAGTGGCATTTGGAACTTTTGTACTGACATTGATAATTATTTAGTGAAATGTGATTTATGCAAACAAAAATTGTATTACAAAAGTTCTGTTTCTAATTTGAAAAATCACTTCCTTAGGAAACGTCCAACTATTGAACTGAATTCTTCTGCAAGTTCGTACTGTGAAAAACAGATGACAGTGCATAGTAACAATACTTTTAGAAGTACAGTAATGGCATTGCTGGTTAACACACTATTAGAGCTTTGTTTTAATTATTTTTATCATCACAATGAATAATACACAATGCTAGAAATACATAAATTTCTTAAAACATAAATAGTGAACTTATTTTCCCACCAAATGAACACTATAAGTAGAAACTATGATAGTGTTATTTCTTCTCATAAGGTGTGAATTCGTAGATTTAACTCGCAGAGTGAAGCTCAGAAAACAACTGATTTGCTGAGTGTCTACACTACTGGTGTAATGGAAGTAAACCCATCGTCACAACAAAAAGTAATCCCCACTACAAACACCACCAATATGCTTGAGATAAGGAAAATGGCACAAACAACTAAATCTGGCCCAACAAAAGTCAGTATGCTTACACAAGATAAGATGTCCACCTATATACCTAAAAAATTAATTTTTTTTTTCTTTCAGTAACACTTAACAGCTGCCTTATAGAAATATTCACAAGAGATTTTCAGCCATTTAGGGTTGAAGAAATTCTCTAAAGCACTAAATCAGTCAGGCAATTTACCTGACAGGCATAACATCTCCAAAACACTCATTCCTGCAGCATACGAGAAGTGTTTTGACAGGTGTTCAGCTAGCACTTCAGTTAATAATGAAGCATATATGGCTGTGACATGCCACTTCGTTCAGGATGATTACAGCCTAGAGACAATTTTATTAGATTGCTCTCTAATAAGTGGAAGGCACATGAGTGAACATTATAAGTGGAAGGCACATGAGTGAACATTTGGCCGAGTTGTTGAACAGAGTCATTTCACAATGAAATTTGGAGGGCAAAGTTTCACTAGTAGTATCAGACAATGCCAACAATATTGTGCATGATGTAAAGGATGTAATGAAACTGAAGTACTTTGGGTGCTTTGCACATTCTTTAAATCTGATTGTACAAAATGCTCTCAAAAATATTTATGCACTTCTAGAAAAAATCAAGGCCATAATTGCGTATTTTGAAAGGAGTACCCAGTCAAATGAGAAACTGCATCAATTTCAGTGAAATGCTGGCAAAGAGCCTAAGAACCTGTTACAAGATGTCCCAAAAGGTGGAATTCCACTTACCAAATGCTTGAACGGTTTGCAGAACTGGAATATGCGATAAGAAGTGCTTCTACTCTTTAACATAAGGAATTGTCAACAATAGCACCACAAGAGAGGATGATGATTCAGCAGCTTTGTCAAGCTCTGAAACCATTTATGGACGTAACCAAAATAAGTGGGGAGACCTACACAACTGCATCACTGGTAATAGTGATGGTATGTGGGCTGACTGATAAATACTGTTTGTTAAGGAGCAGTTTTGTGAAACTGTTCGAAATGTGGTTTCCTCTTTGCTACGGGGCATTGAAGAGTGACTCCAAAATATTGAATTCAGCCTCACATTGGCTCTGTGAACAATGCACAATGTTAGATATAAAAACATTGCTTTTGCCAGTGAAGCAGCTGTGGAAAACGTTAAAAAGTGTTAGTCAATCAAGTATCACAAATGGTGAAGGAGGACAATGCCACTACTAATAGCACTTCATCATCCAGCACCATCCAACATGTCGCTGACACTGAGAAATGTTCAGGAGCATCGAAGACACGTGGAAAAGCTGAAGTCCAACGATATTTGGAGGCCGAACGTCTAGTAAGAAAAGACGATCCACTGCAGTGGTGAAACAAAAATAAACACAACTACCCTCACCTGGCAAGACTCGCCCAGAAACGACTCTGTTGTGTTTCCACTAGTGTACCTTGCGAGTGCATATTTTCCAAAATTGGAATGCTTTTGAATGAAAGACACAGCAGGCTTCATTCAAATAAAGTACAGAGAATTATGTTTTTGAATGTGAACCACAAATATCTTGTTCAGTAATTATGTGACTTTTCTTGAAAAGAAAAAAGTTTTGCCTGTTTTCTAGTTTCCTTGAATGTTGGTTTAAACTTTTTAAAAACATAACAGAACTTTGTGTTCAAAAAGTGGAAAGTTCAAGCCTGCTTTTATGAAGTAATGTCAAATATGTATTGTATATTTGATGTGTTATTTGTGAGATTGTTAAGAAATTGTATTTTTATCTTTGTTAAGGTTTTTTAAATCTTTCAAATAAGTTCCAAAACTCGTAGAAAGTTTTTTCTATTTATGTTTGTTACCTTTCAGTGATATAAATAAATAGTGCTGTATACCACTAAATGTATTTTCGATATTCAGCAGTACTGACAAATACAGTAGGGAACTCTATTTGGTACCAAGCACAGTCTAAGAACAGGAGTCCTTGACTCTCCCTATGTCCGCCAGAAAGCAACACTAACTCCCTTTTTGTCGCTGATAGTTCTGCAAACTGCAGCAGTGGTGATAGTACTTTTACATTGAATTGCATTGTCTACATAGCATACTGCCTGTCATCTACGCTGTAAATAACTCAATGTAGATGGCACGCACACAATGCAGACAATGCAATTATATATAAAAGTCTCATTAAAGAACTACTAGCGGGAGACAAAATTGAAGTCAAATTTTTCCACTTGTGTTAATACCTCTCCTTATAGACCGCTGTATCGAGTATTAAAATAACAGGTATTTTTATCAGGTACATCTGTGCAACAGTAACAAATACTAGTCGTTACATCAAAGTGTACCCTTTTACCACCTCTATAAAAGACTAACGTAACCCTATGTCTTGCAAACAGACAGGCGTTTTACAGCTGTGCCGCAGGTACCGTATAAATCATTTCAGTTCATTCTCTCTCTCTCGGTCGTGCGTGCCTCCCTCTTCACAGATAAACGTGAGGCAGTGTTCCAATTTGTTTCTAGTTTCATTTTTCTTCATTTGTGTCGGGCATTTTGTAAGGCTTATAGTCAAAACAATATGACATTTAACTGCCAACCATGCAGTGCTGTATTACTTTGGTGTTATCATGATTTCAAGAATAAAATCTGATATGGCAATGATTTGGTAATTTGTCAACTTCGAAGCACAAGCAGCACGCGATGTAACAGTCAAGTGCCGGTGCTGGACTGGACAGCACGGTGCCAGCCACAGAGCAAGTAAGGAGACAAGAGCAGACACTTCCATGTTGTAACGATCTTATATTGAAGTCTTTTTCAGGGGTGGAGGGTGGATGGCAGGTACCTGGATTAATACCAACAGCAGACATGCATTACGAAAAATAATCACCTAGTTTAATAAAACACAAATAATAGTTTTTAATGATTATTTTGAGATAAACACACTTCATTGAAGTAGTTAATAATCATGCTGTGTTCAATGTTTAATAAAATAGCTTATTTACAAAAAATATTTTTTTTTTTTTTTAAAAAGGCTTGCCGGGTAGCTTTAGAGTATGTTTACAGCTTACATTATTCTTGAGAGGTTCTAGAAAAACATTTTAAAATTGCTTAATTAGAACCTACTTGACTAACATAATTTATTTGCCGAATGCTGTTTTCGGCAATAATTAAATATATACCTGTGCTGTCTGTGTTAGCTCTGACTTTGAAATATTTACGTTACCTCCAATTGTGACCAACAGAATAGAATAAATCTTGCACTGGCAGTGCAAAACACAGATTAAATATTTCTAATCGTTTAAGTAACTAAATCAGCACCTGAAATATATTTTGGTTAAATCAGTATGTTTGAGACACAAAACACTCATAACATTGACTCAAAACCGATCTGTTTCATTAAATCATTAATTATAGTGGTAAAATGTCTATGTTGGTGTTTCCACAGGCACTTATTCAAATAACACGATTGTAAGCCTTATCTAGTGGCTCCCCCTTGGCGCCAGCCACGGGGCTACAACAGGCCATTTGTGCTGCATTGCCAAGTCTGCGTGCGGCCAGCTGGAGGCAGCTATGTTGCCATGTTTCACGAAGTTTACACACAGAAACCGAAACCTTTTCTTAACTTTTTTACGCAATAATTTTTTCTTGCATCATTTTTGAAGGAAACTGCTGAGTGTGGCTATTTAAGCTATTGTTATAGCGAAAATAAGCCCACACTGCATTTGTTATTACAGACTTCTTTTTCCCACCGAGTATATGGGCAATTGACGGTGCCAATAAAAGTTATCGTTATAACTGACATTTTGTTACAAAGCATACTCGTTACATCGGACTTTCACGGTACATTAAATTTCATATATCAAGCCTCTTTCCACAGTAAAATGCGGAAAATGCGTTTGTGCATCAATTAAATCTTTTATTGTAATTTTTGTTTTCAATTGAATTAAATTGTAAAGAAAAATATTTCCGAGATGTATTCTCATTGATAGAAATACATTTTAATGACATCTAAGCCATCTTTCCATATATACAATACATGAAAGGGGGAGGGGTGATCGGGTTATAAATACAGCATGTTAGGTTCACTGCATCATCGTTACTTCGTCCGTCATGGGATGCGGACCTCTCTGCTATTGAGACCACCTTCAGACACCGCTGATCGGCTCGCTGCTCGCTCCTTAGAGTATGACTGTGACGTCTGTTTACCGGGCACCACGTACATCACAAAACACCACATTTCACCGGCCAGACATCCTGTGGGCCCAGTGAGCAAACACACTTGCTGCACATGTACGGTAGAGCACCGTACTAGGTGTACTCCACGAGGAAGCGACTGGACCATCCAAGTCAGCTAACCCGTTCCATCCACAATGTGAGATTTGCTAGTTGGAGCACCAGGATTGATACAGCATGATGCCATTGCTTCTAGGTACATCTAGCTATGGAATTCTGTCACCTGCCCCTTGCTTGCTGCGACGGTCCATAGAACCTACCCCATACACTTCACCCAACGAACGAGGAGGGACCAAGTGGGAAGACAAGAAGGCAGCTATGGCTCCTACTGCCAACCAGTTACCAGGTAACCATTCCCAGTCAGCATTCAGCTACTCCCTCGCTCGGGAACAGGCTCAAGCTGCCCGCCAACTACAGGAGCCTCACCCTTCGGTGACCCAAAGATACTTGTTTGAGCCACCCCAGAAGACCAGCAGAACTTCACACCCAATTGAATTGTCATTAGCCTCCAACTTGAACTGACTGTGGGTCTAGGCATCGCTGATGCAGCTTGCCGCCCAAAACAGCCAGCTGCCATCACCTAGAACCTGGAAGCGTCAGGTCCCGCCAGTTCCAGTCAACCACCAGCCGCCCCGGACAGGGCCCCGAATGTGGTAAGCCAGCATCAACCACCATCCTAACTGCCTCCATTACCTAAGTAGCTTGCCACTGCCCAACTCTATATACGGGACTCCTCAAAGGCACAGGCAAACAGGACCGAGCAAGTCCGATCAAAGTTCTCTGCCTGACAGACGTTCAAACTCCCTTAGACTAGGTGATGTGCCAAGCCACCCCAAACATAACGCATCAACCTGCTCATTTTCCATATTACAATTCAAAACATGATATGACTGCCAACTGCACATAGGTAACTATTTTAACAGTAGGCAGACAATACTCACTACTGCCAACTTTGTAAATACCCGGATTTGCACAATATACAATACTTTTCAACTGTGTTTTAATATATTTCCAAAGCAATTTTTTTTATTGTTCCTATTTTTGACCACAAAGTTTTGCATTCTTTCACGGTTCCTCATAATCTGTCTGTATGAAAATGTGTGTATACGAACCAGTTGCTATAAAATTGAGTTTTGAGTGTACTGTGATTATGAATTCCTTTGAACAGAAAATTAAAATTTGGCCAAACTAAATAAACATAACATGTGGTAAAAAAAAAATTGGAACCTATTTTAAACTTATTTTCTGAAAATGGTGTTAAGCATAAATATTTCTACATCAACATAACACAGACAACAATCAATAAAAGAAAACAAGCTGCTTCGTTTCTCAAAATATTTTACTTTGTATAAAAATAGTACAAATAAACTCTTAGTTTTTAGGTTAGTGGCTTTACAGCTGTGCGGAATCTTAAATTACTGTATATAAATAATTTATCACATTATACTTTGGTTTAAAAATACTGCAATCTTTGGAACAG
Source organism: Dryococelus australis (assembly GCA_029891345.1). Taxonomy (NCBI): domain Eukaryota; kingdom Metazoa; phylum Arthropoda; class Insecta; order Phasmatodea; family Phasmatidae; genus Dryococelus; species Dryococelus australis. Next base: position 152,737,796 of record CM056993.1, on the reverse strand, counting down.
GGACTACTCAACGTAACAAATAACGAAGCCACACACTGTTCACAAAGCTAATATTAAAAACTATAAACAAACAGTAAAAACTAATACATACATAAGAAAAAAATTAAATATGAAATCTGTAAACTGAAATGAGGAACAGCTGAAAAATATTGTTGCAACAACAGTTCCCAAACTGAGGTACATAAAATTTATAATATACAGGTATAGTAAAAACATGTGTTCTGTATATAGCTAAATTGATAAAAATGGGAAGAGGTTGAAGGTGGTACGATTGAGGAGTCAGTCCACGGTGTGAGTTTACTGGATTGGGCTTGAGACGTGTGTGTGCTAGGTAATGAGTGGCTAATTACAGGAATGTCTGTGGAGGAGAATATACCTCTGGGAAGGATAGGAAGTATAACAGGTAGGAGGTAGGTGGTGATATACTACAGTGGCAACAAGAAATATTGAATCAGACACGCACAGACAGCAACGTAAACAAACAATGATGCAATTTCTGTCAGTCATGGAATTTGTCCCAGGACAAGATTTGGACAACTTGTTCTGAACACCTTAAGTATTATTTATTGGCAAATAAAGTGAAGGATAACAAAGAAAAGGGGGCAAAATTTTTTACAATTTGCGGGGCAGAACTTTATATCTTAGTTGCGTTGCTGGTGGCTTCAAAATTGACAACAGAGGTGGAATTAACGAATATTTTGTCACAATTAACACACCATTTTGAGCCAAATCAAAGTGAAATAATATAAACCTACACGTTTAACAAGAGAGACCAGTTGGAAGGCGAGTCCATCGCAGAATGTGTGGTGGAATTGTGGCGATTGAGCATACACCTCAATTTCAAGGAATTGGAAAGGATGTTGTGGGACAGAGTGGTTTGCGGGATGCGTAATGCAAAACGTCAGCATGCACTCCTAATGAAAGAGAAACTGATATACAAGGAAGCAGTGGACAAGGCATTTGCAGCAGAAGCGACTGATTGCAATTTTAATGACTTAAAAGACAGGTTAGGATCGTCAGTAGGGGTGATTCAAAATGGTTATGCAGGCAGAGACAGCAGTTTCAGGCAGTCAACATTCCAGCTAGTAGACTACCACTCAGAAATAGCAAGAAACCTGTTGGAGATGCAATGGCAACCATAACCCCGAGTCATGCCGAAACAGTTGCACAGTAAGCCACTTTTGCTCCAAGAAGGGAGATTTAGAGTGAGCATACATAGGCAAGAAGAAATGATAGGGCTCCATCGAAGAGGAATGGGAAGTAGGGAAAATGAAGGAGACTAAGTACACCAGGAAACAGCATATTAGAAGAACGAGAAATCACAGCCTGACCAACCACTTTGAATCAGACTACAACGAAGAGGCAACAGCATATACACTGAACAAGACAACGGAACAGTAGGCCACCAATTTTTGTGGATGTGTAGTTAGATAGAAAGAAATACACAGTGGAAATTGATACAGGGATGGATATTACGATCATTAGTTATGAAATATACAAATTGCTGTGGCCAGAAAAGCCTCCACTGCAAGAAGCTAACCTGGTGTTGCACACTTGATAGCAAAAAAGGTCAAGGGGACAAAATCAACAAAAATTGACTTCAGCTGTTGTAGCAGAGGGTAGAGGACTCGATCTGTTGGGCAGGTACTGGTGAGAACCCTTAGGAATCACAGCAGAAGGTATCTTTAGTATCCGGCAACAGGAATGGTGCAATGCAAAAATATCCACACATGTTCGACAGTGCAGAGCTGGGACAGTACAGAGGTTGCCAGTGGTAGTGGAGTTGGTGTATAAAGCCATTTTGCAGAAGAGACTAGTGGTGCTATTCACATTAAAGGAGGTGGTGAGTGCTGAAATTGACATATTAGTAGCACGGGGAGTATATGAAATGGTGGAATATTCATCCTGAGCAACACCAGTAGTGCCTCTGAAGAAAGCAGATGGTTAATTGCAGATTTGTGGTGACTATAAGTGCACAGTGAATACAGTATGCAAAACTAATGTGTATGACATCCCAAAAATAAAATAAAGCACTCGCAAGTGTGGTGGGCACAACACTCTTTGCCAAATTAGACCTGCACGATACGTACTTACAAGTAGCGGTGGATGAAGCAATAGCAGAAGTACTGACAGTCAACACCATGAAGGGACTGTTTAAGGTAAGACGATTGTCCTTTGGCCTCAGTAGCTGCCCAGCAATGTTCCAAAGTCTTATCAAAATGTTGCTGTTAGGAATACCAGGGATGGTAGTAAGATTGGATGATATTTTGGTCACAAGCAGATGGGAACAGAACATTTGGAAAGCGTACACAAGGTGCTAAAATGCATATACCAAGAGGGACTAAGGTTGAAAAAGGCCAAATGTATCTTTGCAGCAGAATCTGTGGTTTTTTTTGGGTTTCAGGATTGATAGTCAAGGGGTCCACCCAATCGACAGGAAAATGGAAGTCATCCAAACGGTACTGTACCAGTTCCCACCTGTAAGAGAGACCTGCAGTCCTTTCTGGGAATGTTGAATTTCTATGAGCAATTTTTGGAAACCAGGACAGAGGTTTTGGAACCGCTCCATAGGTTATTGGACAAGGGGAAGTCTTGGAAGTTGACCTAACACCATGATATCACATTTTAGAAGGCCAAACAACTTTTGCAATCAGACCAGGTACTTACTCATTATAATTTACGTAAGCCACTCATTCTGATGTGTGATGTGTCGGAATATGGGGCGGGGGCAATTTTAATCCAGGTCATGGAAATGGAAGTGAGGCACCAGTGGAATTCACCTCTCACAGTTTGCAGAGCCAGGAGAGGAATTACTCCCAGTTAGACAAGAATGCATTGGCAGTCATGTTTGGAGTGACAAAGTTTCGGCAATACGTGACAGTTATACCATTTGTCATTGTCACTTATCACAATCCCCTAGAACACTTGCTGGACCCCATCAAACAAACCCCTGACATTCTGTCTCCATCTTCACGACTCTTGAGGTGGGATCTATGGCTGGTAATGTTCAATTACCAGATACAGTACACGGCTGGGAAGCAAATGAGTCATATAGACGTTCTGAGTGGACTACCCATACACTCTAGGGAGGTACAAATACCGGCAGTGGGGGATGTGTTAATGTTGGAAACCATGCCCTCCCCACCAATTGATGCTGCGACTTTGGCTCTATTAACAACCAAAGACAAAGTTTCTGCTCAGGTCGAACATGAAACGACAGGATGGCAGGGAGATAATAGGTCATATGAGCTAAGACCGTACTGGAACAGATGACAAACACACTGTGTATAGAGGTTGTGTCCTATGGAAAAACAGGGTGGTGATTCCATTGGCTAAGAGGGAGGAACTCTTGGAGGTATTGTATGCGACTCACAATGCAGTGGTGAAGTCAAAGGAAATAGCTCGGAGCTACATGTGAGAAATGTTAGCAGCATTGAACCAATCCACTAAAGGTAACTAACTATAAATGGGCGCTTGTGACAGAACCATGGGAAATGCTGCACATAGATTTTTTGGACAATTTCAGAGTCACATCATCTTATTGTGGTAGGTGCCCACTCAAAATGGCCAGAAGTGAAGAAAATACCATCTGTGTCATCAGCAATAGTGACCCAAGAACTATGAGAAATATTCAGGTACCCTAATTGGCCAGAACCTGTGGTACAGCCTTTGTGTCCAAGAAAAAGGGAGTGTTTTTGAAGAATGGTATCCATCTGATATGCACTATTCCATCCATTGTCCAATGGTCAGTGACTAAACAGATGGTGCAAAGTGTTAAATTTAAGCTTAAGAAAATGTAAGAAGGGAATCAGCAGAGAATATTGGTGAGGATGCTATTAGCACTTAGAACCACACCGGCAGGAGAGAGAAAGGCCACTCTGGTTGAGCTGTTCATGGGAGGATGACTACAGACAGTGCTGCACCAGATAAGGTCAGTGACTGATACTGCATGGACAAGAGAAATGGCAGAGGGGTCTGGGGGCGCTAAAGTTTGTCAGTTTACGGTGGGATTGCATGAACTCATGGTTTTGTCGGACATTTTAACACAAACATTTGAAAAATCACCCCAATATTACATATTTCATTATTTCCTAAATATGCCATGTATCAAGCATTTTATACCTCTGTAAACACAGACATATCATATTTCTCATTAAATTGAAATTTTACCTATATTTTATTTATACATTATAAATTATTTTTTATAATAAAAACAGTGAGAAAAATCAGTGCTGGTAGTGCCTAGTACTAATTTGTTCTCATGCAAAATAATATTACAACTGAGTGCGTACGAAAGCAGTGCATTGTTCTCTGGTGTAATTTTCTAGACTTAGTTAAGCTTAGTTTGCACGAGGCGGAGGAATATCTTGGAAGGAGAACTATAGGGGGGTTTCAGAATAGTGTGAAGTAACCGTGAATGGATCATAACTACAGTGAAAAACAGATATACCTCCCATGTCAGATTGAAGCATGAGCGGGACCATGGATGTATGAAGCGAGAATTCAGGAAAGTCATTTATATAGACAACATTTGGATTAACTATTGTGCAGAGAGGAACTCGTACATAATATGGAATTCAAGGTGAAGACTGAAATGGAGGAAGGTGTGCAAGTAAGGCAAGAAGGTGGAGGCTGGGCCAGTTAGAATCATGTAGGATATTTCTGTTCACAGAATTCCACAAAGTCAAGACTAGAGGAGTCAGGAGGACCACAAAGGAGCCGCACCCCTCAGCACAAGTGGGGTAAAAATATGCCAATGCCAGAACACATTAGGAATACCTTCCAACAGTTTGAGCAACAACCAGTCAGATCACAGGATCAACCACAAGGACAGCTGGCATCTCCAGAGCAGCACGAATCACAGCTATGGAAATCAGAAAGGCTGAGATGGTCTGCCCCAAAACTGCAAGGGTATATGATGTGAAATTTTAAGGAAGAGATGTGTTCTGTATATGTTTGAAAATGGGAAGAAGAGGTTGGTAGAATTGAGGAGGAGTCAGTCCATTGTGTGAGTTTATTGGATTCGGTGTATCGTGTGTGTGTCTAGTTAATGAGTGGCTAGGAATGTCAACACAGGAGAATATGCCTTTGGGACAAAGCGTGGATGTGAAGTACGATGGGTAGCAGGTAGGTGATATAAAAACAGCATGATTACCTTCATACTTTTTTAATGAAAAGAAGTTACTTTTTTTTATAAAGAAAACATGTAGCCAGAATTTCAAAGCCATTCTATTATGCCTGGCATACACGTAAGTGAAATAAATTTTGCTGAAGAGGGAATTTTACAGAAGAGGAATGAACACAGTAACTTTTGTTTCACGCTTGGAAGCCACTGCAAAATATTTTAAAATTAAAGAAACTGTAATTCAAAGAGAATTGATACTACCTAATCTATGAACATTAAATAAAATTTAAAAGAAACAGGACAAAAAAAACTGTGTAAAATCAAGGAATATTTAAGAGTTCTACAGTTAGCACATAACCTAAAACCTGTGGGCATAATGCTGAATCCCTTTGTTCCCAACTAATGCTTTGGTAATGGTATTCTACCTGGCGCTAGACTTTTCTTCATAATAAACCTGTCTCACAATTTTTAGAAGTGATACGTGCCTTTCTCATAAATCCACATTGCAACATGGAAAATATTGATATTTGGGAACTGTTACCATAGTAAGGACTTATGATAATATAGTAAAAATATGAAAGAACTAAGTGTACATTGAGAAATAAACACAAGTATTGAAGTCTACAGGAACATCAACTGAAAATTCCCTGCACATATGTTGTGTAAAATTGGAAGCTTAGTAAATAAATAATTAAAAATAAACATTTTGCTATGCTTAAAGTGGTTTGTTTTAGCAATATTTTAGACATATCAGTTATTCGCTTTAAATTAAATTTGAATTTTACGGAAATTTCTGCCATGTCAAAACAAACAATTTAATGAGTCAGCTGAGGAGTCTGACTGCCGTAAATAATTTATCATTTGCAAAACTGTGAAAAAATAGTGACACTGAGAAACTATGTAACATTTATTAATCAAAAACTATCACCACGGTGAAAATCTCAAATAAAAAATGTGAGCACTATAGTCCATTCCAGATTGGAAGCGACTTATGACAATCAACCTTTGAAAAAACACTCCAGGCATAACATGTCAACCTGTATTTTCAATAACATGTATTCCACAAATATATAACACTATGTTTAACATTAGAGTACTGTATTATTGAATAAATGAGAATTTACCTTAATATCTTCTATAACTTGTAATATTTATTTATTTTTAAATATGAATTAACAATAGTGAGAGCAGCGATGTGTTGGCAATGGGTGGTAAGAAATAGTTCACAGTTAAAATATTATCTTAACCTGGTTTTTTAGTATACTATTTGTAAATTAAACGGTACCTATTGATATATTAAAATATTATGGTAGCCCCAATGGCAACATATCTCATTTTTACAGTGTAAAATAATAGCGGAAAATATTGTGAGAAGGCCGTAATGGTACGGTGTTGTTTGAAGCAACTATCTGCTGAGCGAGGCTTGGCTCTCTCTCTCTCTTTCACAATTGGGAAGTTTCACTTCGCTAGTATGCGATGAATTGTACATGTTTTTCGATTGTAGCATATTTCATACTTATTACAGCAAAATAATGATTTTTGCATTTGTAATTTCCAATTGAAAAGAGACTTTAATGTTTGAATACTTATTTTAACATATTTAGATACAATGGCGGGGCAGAAACAAAGTGAAGTTGGCAGATGTGGCGAGCCATGACATGGCGTGTTGCTGTTTTACCAAACGAAGCATAAATTATACTTACTCCGGAAAAAACTTCAAATTACATCATGTTTGTAGACGTGTTCATTAAACCTACCCAGCCAAGTTATGAAGTTGTTATAAATCTGTGTTTCCACTGCAGTAATAAATATACTGTGACGTGTGTTTCGTTAATCATTGCATCTGTGAAATGGCATGCCTTTGTGCATCGTGGTCGATATGTCATCCTTGTGCGTGTGTGATTTCAAATATTTGATATTAACTATTTATACATTGTAAATGTGAACTGTTTTTATGGCACAGTTATTTATTTACATCCACGTCTATTTATCACAACGTTGTGCCTTTGCCCTGGTGGGTGTTTGAAACACAATCATGTAAAGTGATTTACAACATATCAACAAAATAACCACGCCCAGCCCCAATAAATTTCAATAAACCTAATACACAGTAAGTAGGAATACATATAAATATGAGCGGAATAAAAGTTACGGTAGGCTTAGTTGTGTGCATGTTCACCGCTACATTCTAAGTTTCTCTAACAAAAATGAGCGACACGAGTTGCGTGCTTGATTTTAATGTCGCCTTTTCGTTGGACTGGCTATTCCTTCGTTATTCGAAATGAGGCCGTCCTTTTAAAGAAATACCCCAAGACATATCACTAACAAAAAGTTAAATACTACAGTTCATTACCCCGCAGTTGTAACAGTGTTTAACACAGTCGTGGCAAAATATTAACGTGTATTACGTGTAATGTGCTATGTCGTGGAAAACGATAATTTTCTGTAACGTAACCGTAAGAACTAACGTTAATTCGGGCATTTTTAAAACGTCATAAAGCTGACCTAAATAATTTTATAGGCCTAAACTGTGAATATTCGTACGAAATGGCTTTTGAAATAGACCTAAGACAGACTTCTTTGAAAAGCTGTAAACAGTAAACAACATATTTGACAGGTATACAAGTAGAAGTAACATTTCAATGTTTATTTTTAGGTGTAGCGAAAGTATACGAACACGTATACACACACAATGGCATTTAAACATTGAGTTTGACAGATGCTACATAGCAGTCACATGGCAATGTTTGTTTACATTGGGCAGAAGGATACGAAACGGGCCTGCAAGTAGATATTTAGCAGGGCTCCGAGAAAGTTGTTTCCAATGGGGAATGGACCATTAACCATAGCAATGACTATTAAAAGTAGAATAAATAATTTTTCATGAGCCAACTATATACACGTACCATTGGAGAAAACAAACATCACATTAAAATCTACCATTTTAATGAACTGGCATTCTTAAATACTTCAAATGAAATTATTACTTAAAATTGCTTCTTTCACACATTCACACATATATATAAATATATAAAGTTTTTTAAAGGAATGGAAAAATATTATTAATACATATACCTTTAAATGAAAGTAATTAAATGTCTTATACTAAATAATAATCATATTTTCTTTTCCCATACAATATATTTATTAACTGTCTGAAACACTGAACATTCCCAGAAGCTGCTGATTAGGAGCTCTGAGGTAAGCTCTCGCCACTGTACGCAGATGAGATGGAGCCCTCAGACGATCCACTAGAGGGTGATGGAGAGGCTACCTGTGGCCTTAAGCGCAGACGAGGATGTGGCGTCACTTTTACAGGGAGCCTGGAAAAAAAAGTGACACAAATTACATGTCTGCCATAAAAGTAAGTGTTCTCAAACTGTCAGAGAAAAGACAAAGTTGCGAGGTAACTCTTTCACGTACTCTAAACAAATCGAAATACAGATGCTCACTAGAAGTGTATGCTTGTACATTGACGAGCGATGCTATCTGGGTCAGGGCAATTATACTCAAAGTCGAAAGCAGGGGACTTTGTTAGTGCTGGCCCCAAGCACTTACTACGGGTGGTTTGGCTGACTTTACTTGCTTACGACAGGCCGTCCTGAATATAATATAGGAAGTGTCGGTTGGTGGCTGGGTACGGAGTCTACAACAACCTTGGCTACTGGTCAGGGTACTGGCTTAGGGGCCTGCAGCTTAATGTTTAGTGACATTTGGTTGGTGGCATGCGTGGCTGGTATACTGGTTGTATTATAGCTACTGGCATAACTGCTGCAGCTCCAAGAATTGCTGCTTCGGCTGGACCGACTGCTGATCCAAGAGCTGCTGGATGTTCTATGAGGGATAGAGTAGCGGCGAATAGAGAACCAAGGGCACGAAAGACCAACTGGTAGCCTTTCTTCATGTTGGATTGCCGCTCTCACTGGATGCGAGTTCCTGGGAACATTCTGAGAAGGCTGAAACAAAGAAGGGGAGGTAGTCGGGGAGGTTAAGCCCCACTGACTTGCAGGTGGCTTGAGCTCGTTCCCGGGGTGACTCTTGGCAAAGTGCCTTACTGGGCTGGGTACAGCCCCAGGTAGAGTGAGTGAGTGACGAGATCTGGACAGCTATTAACATCGAGGCCTTGAGAGCAGATAAGGGTAATTGATATGTGTATGGAGCAGTGCAGGAATGAAAGGGCAGAGGAAACAGGAGATCCCTGAGAAAACCCGCCGACCAACCGAATTGTCTGTCATGATTCCCACATGCGAAAATCTGGAGTGACCCAGCCGGGGATTGAACCCGGATCACATTGGTGGGAGGCGAGCAGGCTAACTGCTAAGCACCGTGGCCCCAACCCTAGGCAGACTGGCAGGCAATAGTTACCTTCCTCTCAACAATGTCCCACACACCTCTCTTGGTGAAGGGCATTAGGTGCAAGAATCGTAACCCGGGAGATAGGAGCAGGCGACGTGCGTTCCCTATCTAAGCGTGTTCTGCAGTCTAGGCACACTGGTCTCATGCCAAGCACAACCTTATTTCCCAACCAGCAACACAAACTGTGTGGTGGTTAAATAACAGGTTCCCTCGGAGACGTCTCAATGGCTTTGATGGATGAGCCCCTTGAGTGGACAGGTCCGACCAAGAACCAACCAAACACTCCCTCCAGCAATGAAAGCTGTGCGGTGGACGGGTGCAACCTGGTCTAGCGACTTATTCTCTCAAGTAGAGGTATGACGTGATTGCGGCTGTACCATTCAATACACGTGGCGTACTGAATGGATGGCCGTTGAATGGTGTGTGTATTCTTGACACATGAGTTTCCTGGGAGGAGCTCGCAATCCAACACTAAGCGGCAAACCTGGTCTTCTGCTCAACACTGCGGGATGTGGGTTTTTACTATGTAAGTCTGGAAGTACTCAAGGGAAAATAAGAGAGTAGTTAGGATCAGAATGTGTTTATTCCGTGAGGAATATGACACGGTGGCCCGTACTATCTCCTGTCTACCCAGAGTTGACCGGAAGTAGTGAACTACCCTGTCCAGGGTGCGTGGGGTAGCCATTGCCAGAAGCATGATACTAGGGTCACAGATGACTTCTGGAAGGTTTCCCAAAGCGAGGGATTCTGAAGTTCTGCAGTAGGCGGCTGCAAGCTGAAGACCTCTAAGCGGTGTACGTGGTGTTGGTCAGAAAGCACCGGTGAATGAGCGCAATGGAGCAGACTGTACAAGGCTGGTTGTGGCTCTGAGAAAAGCCAGATAACTGGCGATTCCAGCCGTTGCACTGCAACATATTCTGTTAGGTTGAGGACTCACTGGTTCTGGTGGTGGGGGGTGTTATGCGCAAGTATATTTGGCGGATCTAAGGGCAGCCATTGTTGGCAGGTTCTGCTTTATTTTGGCACGTCCTGTACTTGCTCAGGGTTGTAGCGAAGAGTTGATTACAGAAAATTGATTGTTGGCAGCTTCTCGAGGAGAGGCAGGTCTATACATTGCTTGCTGGCCAGCTGGTATTGTAGAAACATATAATTCTGACATGTCTGTAACATCCCCTGTCCAGAGAAAATCCTGTCGGCTTTCCGGTAGAAATTATATGCTTCCAAACCCCGTTCATTGTTGCTTGTAGATGAAGCAAAGTCATTTACTCAACAGCCAGTAAGCGTCATGCGTCAATTCGCACCCCCCCCCCCCCCGGTGCGACTGACTGAAATTCATCTAGGCGTTTCAGTAGGGTGTAATCCTCTCGGTGATAATGTAGAACTGTCCTCACTTGAAGAACGCCCATCCTCTCAGAAATAATTTAGAACTGTCGTCCCTTTGAAGACGGTGGTTGCACCTCTTTAGTGCTCACTGCTCTGTCGCCGGAGTTCTGACCAAGCTGCAGCGTGTGCCGGTGAATCATCTCTGGCTGGCTGGCTGGCAGGTGACTAGCACTGTCTATCTCTCACACTAGTCAGCTGGGAGGCGGCCAGGTTAATGACCGCTGGTGGTTGCTCTTCTTCTCCCCCTCTCCTAAGGGCATCGTGAAGCAAAGAGGGATAAAAGAAATGATAAAAATGTGTGTCACAGTGTCGGGTGATATGCATGCGGCCCTTCGTTTTTAAGGCGTGTTGTTCACAAAATCAGCTGAAGGCCTGGGTGCGGGGTAACAAAATATCATATTCCATATATATCTGCTGTTAGGAAGAAAAAGCAAGACAAGCAGAACTAAAAGTTAGAAACTTTGCATGTATTTAATGCCTCACTCATAAAAGCCGTCCCCTACATAATTACCAGCTGTGACTGCAGAAGATGGAGAATAAAATGGCTCTACCAGGCTGTCTTATGTGTACAACAATAAGAAGTTACGTGTGACATAATTCTAGGCTTTGCTGGACCAGGCTCTTCCATCATCCCGGTCGACAGGAAGCTAGCTAAAATATGAATTGCAACACGAGTACACTTCAAAATGAAGTTATCTAGCAAAATTGTGCACGGGCCAATTTACAACAATTTAAAAAATAGAATTGCAAAGAACCCTCAAAACAACAACATGAGCACTGAGTATTTTCAACAATATGCCTTGAAAATGTTATTTACAACATTTCAGAAAATATATTTTGCTCATTGAGAGTGTCTTTTATCTTCGGTATATCTGGCTGGGTGAGATGATTTTAGGCCTTAGCCTGTTTCCATCTGCTTCTCAATATGGGAAGTCTCTTACACAAGTTCTGTTTATATTGGGCGTTGCTAACTGCTTCTCATAGTATGGGAAGTCTCTAGCACTGGTGAACAATGGAAGTCCTTCCCTTCTCGTTTCACACCACAGCACTTTCGCTAGGCACAAAAACACCGTCCTAGGGTGCCTGGATTATTACGCAATATAGGAGAGTGTAATATTTACATTAGTTCAGTCTGTTTCTGAAGTTCACTGGAAGTTTACGTGATACCTAGGGCAGTTGTTTACTCTGCCAAAACTGTGTGTCTATACACTGGTGTTCACTGGGAAACATTTCTTACATGTTGCAACAACAATTAACGGTTACACAAAGTTTGATCATGTGCTGTGGAATCACTGAAACCAGGTGGCTTTTATTTTATGACCGCGTTAAGAGTTTATAAACTTCAGCTCTTGACTGCTGGCGAAAGTTTGTCGCACTCACTGATTCTGGTGAGTCGCCTTGGGTAGTCTTCCTGAGTGCCACATGGACTGGGTACAGACACGTGGGCTGCTCTCTTCCTCATCTGACCAGTTGATGCTAAGTAGTCATCCCCGGCAGCGCTTAGCTCTCTTGATCACTAGGTGCTGGCAGACGATCGTCGTGGACCTCCTTGGGGAGGGGCAGTATAGAAGTGGCCGCCAGAAGTGGAGGCAGGGGTGGCTGCAATGTCTCTGCGGCTGAACAGCTGGGCTCATCCTCTCGTAAAGGTGCTGGGTTGGCCTCGGCACCATGTGGCGCCAAGAGTGGCTGGGTGGCTGCGGTGGTGGTACCAGCTGTGTCAGAGATGGCAGGTTGACCTCAACGTCACTGGAAATTCTGGCCGGAGGAGGGGCTCCCTCTGGGAAGGCGACTCTGGTGTCATCCGGCAACGGACCCTGGGTGGCCGACGAAGGCAGAAATTCTTTAGATTCCTCTGCCTCCTCGGCTTGGCAGCGATTGGGCTCATCTTCTTCTTCTCCCTCCTTGGCGGTGGTAACCTCGGCTGTTGGTCCCATTGACAGTCCTCTGGTTGGCGCAGTGTTTGTCCAAGGAAGAGCTGGCTATGGCTTGAGTTATTTGCCTAGTTCGTTCTCCTGTGTTAGGTGAAGAGGATGGTTGGGATATGCTGGTTCCAATGGCAGTGGTCAGTGCCCACACTGAGTCGGAGACTTTTCTTGAGCTCTTGATTTCTCCGCTCAATGGGGTTGGTTTGCAGGTGGTAGGGAGGCGTCATCCACGTTTCAACTCCCCATGAATTAAAGGTTTTCAGCCAGCGCTGACTGGTGAACTGCATTCCGTTGTCAGTGAGGATGCATTGTGGGTATCCCCATCTAGGGAAGATCTCTGTCTCAAAATTCTTGATTATGTGGTGGGCTTCTTGGCTTGGCAGCAGGAATGCTTACGCTGTAAGGAGTTCCCTTACAGTTGGTTCTCACTTATCATTTTGCTCAATACTCATTTTATGATACAATAGTTCACATGTTAAACTACATATTAATATGATCCCCTGCTTAAATATCTATGTTTATTGTCTTTTAATTTTGTTAAATAATTGTGATAAAGCTACAGTATGAACACCTGAAAAAATATTTATACATTTACGGTTAATCTGTGTCATTATACTATATGGAGAAGTGCAGATATTGTGTAGGTAACCAGGCAGAGGTTTTTGTTTTTGCTTGGAATGTTAGTGTGAACATTAATTGATAGGGCACGAAATGGAGACTGCTGTAAAAAAAGTTTGTTGAAATAAGTACGTAGTTGCTACTAGTGTCCTGCTGAGTCAAATGATTTGTGAATGAAGAGGATGTCCAGCAGTCCTGGAGTATCGCCCTCCCCTGACGACGGCTACATCTACGTGTTGGACCGATGTTGTTGTCCAAGTTTCATAACTTATGGTTTGGTGGACCTTTAACTTTGATGGCAACCTGATCTTCATGACTGTGTCTACATTACGTCAAGTAAGGCGTATATTACCTTTAAAGTTAAATATGGACCAAATTTTCACAATGAACTTTTGTTTCAAACTTCTCCAACCAGTGATTCATCAAAGTGGCTTAGTCTCAGAAGTCCTGAGTATTATTTGATGCGAGACTCAAGGTCACACAATCGAGAGTTTTCGTTGTTTTGTAAGACTGAGTTGCTGGTCGATGACACATGTAGGAGTGTAGTTTCATGGACCATTTGATTGAGTTTAATATTAATTTGCATGTATTCGTCATTGAGTTATCATGGAATATTTAGGGAACATCCTAAATTTGATTTCTAAATGTAATGATATTCTTATTATCATCTTATTAATTTTCTGACAACAGATAGTAGTTCTTCCTTCTTTAATTTTTTTCAATTGTAGGATTGAAGGGTAGTTGTGACATGTTGTCCTGTGTAGTGTTAGAACTGTCTATTTATTAAAGTTATAAACTTGATTTTTACATGTGCTTTCTGTAGGTAGAGTCTATCTCAAAGTTGCACTATTAAATAATTATTAGTACAAGTTTCTGCCATTATGATCCTAGAAAGCATTATGATTTAAGGTGATAATTCTGAAGATAAAATTTGTTTTTTTTTCATACTTTTTCTTGAATACAACTATCAAGTAGATGTTCTCAAATATACATGTGAAAAAGCGCCCATATTTCTACATCCATGAATTACACATTTATAAATAATTCTGTATGAAACTTTACAACGTCCAACAGGAGAACAGGTTGGTTAATACCAGCAGGTAGCAGGTTTCCCCAGGTGCTCCGGGGGTAGGGCCCCATTAGGTTGGGGCCCACATACACATACTGCATCCATGCAGTATGTGGGCGACAGGTATTCGCGGCTGGCAGGGGTACGGGGTATGCTTTGCCTCTGCAGCACATCTCATAGCTGTTGACGTACTACCGGACATCTCAACTCATCCCGTCCCAGATGTATCTGATACTCAGGTCTCGCAGGGTCTCCTTGATCCCTGAGTGTCCGGATTGAAGGTCATCGTGGTAGTGTCGGCAAACGTCTGCCCTTAATCCTTTCGGGATCCAGAACTGCCAGTCTGCTCCGGGACCATACAAGATCATTGCGAAGCTTAAAGTGCTGTGGTTGGCCTTGCAGCAGTCTCTGAATGTCTGAAGTTTGTTGTTGGTAGTTCGCTATCCGATACTTGCTCTAGCAGAGATGGAGTAGCTGGATGTATTCTTTGGGACTGCGTTCTGGCCAGTGGCGTGTAGTGAGTTTTTTTTTACAGGGTAAGAAATATGTGTGTTTTAGATAACATTCGCTAGTGCCGAACTGTGGTTCCATTTTCAATGTCTAATGTCAAACACAACTTTCAACTTTGCTTACCTTCCACATGTATTTACAGTTTTGTAATACTTAACATTAGTTATAAAAACGGAACCAAAATAAATGTAATAATAATTAAAATTAATATTATTTAAAGAGCATATTACAAAATATAAGAAAACTCCAGTTTTCCCTGAACACTTTCATCCACTTTCCATGTTACAATGAGTACTGGAGGATGCAGACAGAATGACAGCTTACCCCGCCGAAGGAACACGGCAGAGTAACTCGCTTGGAAGTTCGATTCATCGCTAGTCGCTGCCATTTGTGGAAATAAATACTATATAGCTGCACAATGTGTGTACAGTACGAGAGTTACAAAAACTCTGTTTCTCGAATCGGAAACGGGAAACTAAGATTAAAATGTGTTTAAATTTAATGTTATGGCGAAAACTATAAATGGTCAAACATTTCCAGTATGTATGGGGTAAGCATTGCTTACCTTGCGTCTATGGAATAAATGCCACTGGTTCTGGTGCAGGCGGTGGAACCACTTTCTCCCATTCTTCTTCCTCCTCTTCACTGTCTAAGTCTAGCTGGTGAGATAAGACTTCGAGCAAGTTGTTGGCTTTCCCTGGGCGGTGCTGGGCTTCGGAGTCAAACTCGGTGAGGAACATTGACCACCGGCCGAGCTTGGCTTTGGATCCTTTAGACTCCCAGAGCCACTGGAGTGTCTTACTGTCTATTCACAGATTGAATCTCTTGCCCTTCAGGTGGTAACTGTATTTGCGGATTGCCCATATCACTGCGAGGCACTCTTGTTTGTTGATATAGTACCTTTGTTCAGAGGTGTTCAGGCTGGTACTTGCATAGGCGATTACCTGGGCATGGCCCTCTGCATCTTCTTGGTAAAGAACAGCCCCCGAGACCGTTCTGGCAGGCGTCTGTTTGCAAGATAAGGGGGCTGTACTCCTGTGGGTGGTGAAGTAGCTGAATGTGGTAGAAGCTTTCCTTCAGGGTCTGTAATGCTTGGCATTGTTCCGGTCCCCACTTCCATCTTGCATCCTTCTTTAGTAGTGGGTGCAGGAGTGCCATCTTGCTGACAATGTCGGGTAGAAAAGTCTCTCAGCCAATTGCAGAGTCCCAGGAAGCGGTGCAGTTCTTTCTTGGTAGCTGGTTCTTCTGACTCTTCAATGGCCCTTACCGACGATACTTGCTGGTAGTTTCCATATGGGGAGACGACTTGGCCCAAGTAGTCGATTGGCGTCTTGTCAAAATGACTCTTTGATAGTTTACGGGTGAGTCCGTGCAGTTCCAAGCGCTCTAGTATCCGTTGCAGGTGCCCCAGTGCTCTTCCCAGGTCTTCGAGTAAACTGTGACATTGTCTAAGTAGGTAAAGCAGAAATGGCCTATGTAGCCGGTGAGGGCTTCGGTAGACATAAGCCGTTGGAATGTGGCTGGTGCGTTTCTCAAGCCGAACAGCATAACTCTGAATTGGAGCATTTCCCCTTCTGGCATGGTAAATACTGTGTACTTTCGGCTGTCTGGGTGAACCGTGATCTGCCAGTACCCTGATTGCATATCTAGGGTGCTGAAGGTTTTGGCTTTCCTAATGTCTCTCAGTGTATTGGCGAGGTTGATGGCGAGAGATGCTGTTGGATGCGTGATGTTGTTCTGATCCTTGTAATTCACACAGAAGCACAGCTGGCCGCCTTTCTTTGGTACCAGTACGTGAGAATTGTAGGGTGAATCCGAGGGATCGATGATCCTTGGTTTCTCCATCTCTTCGACCCGCGTCATGATGAGATGGCGTCTTCTGGCAGATACACTGTACGAGCGGTTGTAAATCAGGGTGTCTGTGATTGTCCAGATTTCATGCTGGATTGAGTGAGTTTGACGTAGTTGACATGGTTGTCTAAATGTTCCGGCTTATTCATAGAGGATTTGTCTCAGTTGGTCGAACAAGGGTCTGCTTAAGTGGCGGTTGATCTCGCTTGGGTTGATCGGCAGGGGGCTCACGGCAGTGGGACTGTATTCCCAGTTAATCGTGAACCTGTTCTTGTCTCTCAAATAGACATTTCCTTGGCCGTAATCTAGCATGCATTGTTGCTGGTACAACCATGTGTGGTCTAAAATGATGGCATCAGATAGGTCCGGTGAGATGACAAAATCTACAGTGCTAGTAAGCTTCAGTAATTGTACTTCTAATGTGGTACGGCCTTCTACGAATAGCGTGGCATCAGTACTGCGCCATTCGTATAATGTTTTCTTCTGGGAGCGTAGTGATGGCCTTTGTTGGGCAGTAAGGAAATTACTGCAGATAAAATTGTCGGTGACAGCAGAATCTAGCAGTGCTAGTACAAATTAATTGTTGAGTGACCTCTATGCAAGGGGCTTTGGGTGGTTCAGATTCCTTCTTTAGTTTTTGAATGTGGGGCCCTTGGTTCCCAGATGCGATGGTTTGCATTTCACGCCGATGTTTCCCAGCTGATAAGGCTCAACTTTGTTCTTGGGTGGAGGAGAGATGGCTGCCCTTGTGGTGTCCCCTTCCCCTGCCTGCCCCTGGCCCACCTGTCTGTCTGGGCAGTTCCGGTTGACGTGGCATCCGGGACAATACCTACATCTCGGCAGGGGGGGGGGGGAGGGATTTGGAGGTGGCGGTGACGGCGCAGGAGGGGCGTATCCTTGCTTATCTGTCTGCTCCTCTGGTTCCGCTCGCTTCTCATGTGGCTTGTCGAGCGTGGCCTGAGCCTTGAAATTGTGTTCGCTTTCTCTAGCCCTTTCGACTGATTCTTCTACGGTTGTAGGCTTAAGGATTTGCAATAAGTTGCGCTAGTTTGGGGAGGAGTATTCTTGCGATGTTTCTTATGCAGTTCTCTAAATCGGCGGCTGGGCAGATTCGGCGGTATAATTGCACCTTGCCGCGAATAAACAACTCAGCCTACTCTTCTGAGTGTCGGGTTTTCCCATAAAATTCAGTGGTTTGGTGGGCCACGACTTCCTTGCCTGAAAACTGGGTGGCAAGGCGAGCACACAGCTGGCTTCAATCCGTCACAAATTCTTTGTATGGCATCCAACACACTAAGGCACCGCTGCGAGGTTGCTTGCTGGTTTGGGTGACCCTTTTTTGGCAGCAATTTCATGCTCCGATAACTCCTTTTCACATTTGTCTGTGAATGAAATCGTGTCCTCATTGGGCCGGCCCCGAATTCTAGCAGCTGCAGTTTGCTGGTACAGCGTGATGTAGCTGGACTGACCCTGGGTCTGGGATTATTCTGCCTGCTGTACTCCCAGCTCATCTGCAAACCTTGTATCTATAGACTAGTCCAGGGTAAGTGATCCGTTCTTCTGGCCAGCCTATGCAACTCTGATGGAATGGCTGAGCGCATATGATACAGTGAACCAAATTAATGCAGTGCCCTGGCCTGGTGATCCAACTACAATAAGTTGATTGGGGTGTTTGGCATTCCTGAGATTGAAATTCTATCCCGTCCGTGTACGGTACTTCACTGGCCCATCCTAGGCATTGATACTGAAATACTTCATGGAAGTGAGTGCACTTGATAAAATTGGCACCTGTTCTGGAGCAGGTGGATATATAACAGCGCCTGTCATTTGATTCGGCCATGGTGGCCTCTTGGGCTTTGCTAACTGACATAGCTAGTTTGGTAGTTGGGTGTCACAAGATTTTTAAGGACTCCCCGAAGTCTGTGGTCTGGCTAGATCGGGCTGTTAGGCCAGCTTGGTTACCCCCAGATCATTTTGGCATGGTTCTTGTTCTGCTACTGGATTCCCTAGACACCAATGCCCCATGTTGGGCACCAAGAAAGTTAACCACATACTTCTTGATGCACGACGCTATCTGGGTCAGGGCAATTATACACAAATTTGGAAGCAGAGTATTTGGTAAGAACTGGCCACGAGCACTCACTATGGGCGGTTTGGCTGACTTTACTTGCGTACGACAGGCCGTCCTGAATATAATATAGGCCGTGTCGGTTGGCGGCTGGGTACGAAGTCTACAACAGCCTTGGCTACTGGTGAAGGTGCTGGCTTAGAGGCCTGCGGCTTACGTTCAATGACACTTGGTCAGCTGCCAGGCGTGGCTAATTTACTGGTTGTGTTACAGCTATTTGCATAACTGCTGCTACTCCATGGACTGCTTCTGTTGCTGCTGTGACTGGGCCAGCTGCTGGATGTTCTCTGTGGGCTGGGATAACGGCGAATAGAGAACCCAGGGCACGCAAGACCAGTTGGTAACCTTTCTTCACGTCAGATTGCTACTATCACTGGATGCGGATTTCCGGGAACCTTCCAGGCAGGCTGAAACGGGAGCGAGTCATGAGGTTAAGCCCCATGACATGCGGGCGGCTTGAACTTGTTCCCAGGGTGACTCCTGGCAGAGTGCCTTATTGGGTTGGGTACAGCCCCAGGTAGACTAGTAGGCAGTAGTTGCCTTCCTCTCCTTAATGTCCCAGCCACCTCTCTTGGTGAAGGGCATTAGGTGCAAGAACCGTATCCCAGGAGGTAGGAGCAGACGATGTGCGTTCCCTATATAAGCGTGTTCTGCCGACTAGGCACACTGGTTCGTCAATGAATACAACCTTATTCCCCTACTGGCAACACAAACGGTGTGGTGGTTGAAGAGTGGGTTCCCTCAAAAGCGTCTCAATGGCTTTGACGGGTGAGCCCCTTGAGTGGACAGGTCCGACCAAGAACATACCAAACACTCCCTCTGGCAACACAAGCGGTGTAATGGATGGATGCAAGCTGGTATAGGGATTTATCCTTTCAAGTAGGGGTATGACTAGTCGTTGGGGTTCTACTGTTTGATACATGTGGTTAACCAAATGGGTGGCAGTCGAATGGTGTATGTATTCTTGACTTAGAAGTTCCCCGGGAGGAGCTTGCAGTCCTACACTAAGCGGCAAATTGGTGTTGGCCAACCCGGTCTCCTGCTCTACACTGTGGGATGTAGGTTTTTACTATGGAAGTCTACTCAAGGGAATATGAGAGAGTAGTTAGGATCAGAATGTGTGTATTCCAAGAGGAATAATACATGGTGGGCTGTACTATTTCCTGTCTACCCAGAGTTGACCGGAAGTAGTAAACTACACTGTCCAGGTGAAGGGGACCTGGTTCTAAGCTGACTGGGGCAGTATCGACTAGGTAGCTAATTACAAATTTCCCTGTCTAACTGTGTCACGTGCCCTGAAGGGGCTTAAGGTGCTCATGCCCTGAAGGGCGTGTGAGTAGCCATTGCAAAGGGCAAGCAACTAGGGTGGCAGATAACTTCTGGAAGGTTTCCCAGGGCGAGGGATTCTGAAGTTCTGCAGTAGGGGGCGGTGAGCTGAAGACTTCTAGGCGGTGTTGGTCAGAAAGCTCCGGCGAACGAGCACGATGGAACAGACTGTCCAAGGCTGGTTGTGACTCTGAGAAGAGCAAGATGACAACTGGTAATTCCAGCCATTGCATGGCAATATATTCTGCTTGGTTGAGCGATCGCCGGCCCTGATGTTCACATTTTCGGCGGAGCTAAGGGTGGCCATTGTTGGCAGGTGCTGCTCTCTCTTTCGATGCACTCTGTAATTGCTCAGGATTGCAGGATTGCAGCAATGAGTTAATTACAGAAAATTGATTGCTGGCATCTTCTCGAGGAGAGGCAGGGCTATGCATTGCTTACTAGCTGGCTGGTATTGTAGAAACGTATAATTCTGACACGTCTGTAATAATCACCGGTTCAGGGATAATCCTGTATGTGCTCTGGTAGAAATTCTATGCTTCAATACCCCTTTCATTGTTGCTTGTAAATGAAGCGAAGTTGTTTATCTCTACAGCCAGTAAGCATCATGGGGCAACAGTTATATGTATTTTCTATTCCATGAAACATGGTACAATTTCAAAAAATTATGGAATGTTAAAGTTAGGGTTTTCACATTCCCAAAACAAAACTACAGTCCCACATCCATGCAAAAAAATATTATTTTGAAATTGGTTAAACTGCTAAACTAAAAAATAGAGTTGGTTTGATACCATGTTTTCCGATACTGATAACCCGTATTATAATTTACTGTACTTCGAAACAAAATGCAAGCTGACCTAAAAATTCCAAACCCTCTGAAAATCAAAATAATATGACACCAAATGCAAGTCAAATTTTGAATGTCTTGTGCACTATCAGCTGAGAGAGCGCAAAGAAGTTATCGATAGGGCAGTGTGTTCACGGCGGCTGGTGAAAGAGGGGTCGCGGTGGGAGGATTACCCCTCCATTCCGCTACATGTTGGTGCCCATGGAAAATGTCTGTCCTTGAAGGTAATTAATTATATTTTACTACAAAGAAAACATGTCATTTTAAGACAGAAATGAATAAATATGGTGATTTTTATTGATTTCTTTACTGACTTTAATAATAGAGATGGGCCGAAGTTCGAAAACTCGAGCAGAGCCAAGACAGGCTTATACTTTTCGACTCGGCTTTAACTGGTCAACATTACCGTCTCGTTGAACCTCGGCTCGATAATCAAGCCACTTTTAATGCGAATAGGAAGTACCGTATTTACTCGTGTATAGCACATCTTTTTTCCCCAAAATAAAGGAAAAAATTTCTGGGGTGCGCACTATACACGGAGAAGAAAAGGGGAAGGGGGGGATGGTAGCCATAAATTGTCCGTGGATGTTGAGGGAAGTGCGGTGGAACAGTCTGTTGTCTCATCTCTCGCTCTTACACCAAACCTCTCCCTTTTCTCTCAGCAAACCTTCAGTTATGTGTAGGTCGCAACCCTGTTCCCCCCACCCCTTTTAATGGCATCCTGTCACACAACAAACCAGAGCTGCCACGTGTTTACACCTCCTCCCCCCCCCCCCCCAACTTGGTCATAACACCCAGATGTTGCAGGTTGAAAATTCCTCCAAGCCCTCTCTGTTTCCACGGCAGAGGCTAGCAACTATGGCCAGGGGGCGGGGAACAGACGAGATGACACTTTTTTTTGAGAGGAGGGTAGCGTGACATTCTGGCACGGGGGAAAAAAAAACACCTGACAATTGCTAAAAGGAGAAAAAAGAATAACAAAACCGGAAGTGTTGAGTAGTAGGAGTGTACGGCATTCGGAAATTTTTTATTTTGGCTTTTTGTACCCAACTTATTTAATTAAGTATTTTCCAAACATATCACAATCGCCATACATTAATGTAAAAAAGAATACATTGTTCCATACTTGCTAACAGGGCGCCTCAAATTTTTGGTGCAATTTTATTAGAATTTTTTTCCCCCCCACTTGTTGCAAAAATCATGGTGCACCCTATACATGAGTAAATATGGTAAAGCCACTTTGCCTTTGTTTACATTTTGAAACAAAGATAAATACACAAAACTTTATTGTTGAGATTCCGTTTATGTCGATTTCCCATACCAGTCTTTTTTTGGACAATCCCAACAAATATCCTATATAACCAATGTTTAAAAAAACCTGCATGGTACAACCCTTAAATCATTAATTAACCAGCATCCATCGATCAGATATTCTTTCCAAAACAGAAATATATTCTGAACAACTGATTAGCTATGAAATACACTAAACTTTTGATGATTCATTCCCGTTATTTACATTTTACGCATTTCTCATCGTACATTGGCCAAAATTTTCTGCATCATTACGTTTGAGCTATGTGCATAAAGACACGGAAAATCGATAACTGATGCTATCGATAGTATCGTTTACATTCCGCAACAGTTCTTATTTCTTTGTACGTCTTTACGGCATTCGTAGGTTGGCGACAAGAAACCATCTCGAAATCTTATTCTAATTATGTGTATTGCATTCTTAGGTTGGAGGCAATGAGAACGAACTTCGCAATCTCCGACATGGTATCCAACGTTCTTTGGCCTTGTTTGTTATTGTAAATGGCATTTTGAATGAGGTCAGAACTGTGACGGTACGTAGTTTAATGGGCGTGATATTATCAGAATCTATTGGCTGCATGTTTGGTTAGAATTATAAAGGTTTGAAAAAGACTTGGCAAGTAATGATTGGCAAAAATTGTTGCAAATAAATCAGCTGTGGTAATTTTTACCAAGGGATATATGTAATATTTTTATAGAAATATATTTTATCATAATTTGTTTTTGATGCATTTTAATTCTGTGTTATTTGTTTCTTTATGTGAGACATATTTTAATGGAGCACCCTTAAGATAATTTCTTTTAATGATATTTGACAAATTAAAAAAAAAACACATAATTTAGGAATTTTTTAAAAACTGAACTGAAAAATGATTCAAACTGAATGCGACCTAATATGTAGGTGCTATAAAGCTTAGGCTCAACTGGGCTCAATATATTTTTTTAAGTTGGCTTGGCATAGCATTATTCTTCTAAAGCTTGGCTTGGCTTGAGGCTCGTCCATCTCTATTAAATAATAAATCATTCAAAACCACGTCCTCTGATTTTCCCTGTCGTGAGTTACACTGCACGCTGCTCCGTTCTTACCTACTCATTATTAGATGGCAAAAGGTGTCGAATAGGCCCTTACATTTGATCAGTTTATTCAAATGTGTTTGTCTATTGAAATAAATTAATATAAATCCTCCAATTTCTCCCCAAGAAGTTACTGAAAATGAACTTTACGCTTATTATACAACTTGTTTGATGTTCAAACAATTTGTGGTGACAAGAGGTAGAGTATACGCTTTTGGGCATATAATTTTATTCGCGAAGGTGCTGCCCTTTGAGTTAATAAATATTATGTTTTAGAGTTATGTTAATTTTACAGCAGATACAATGAAACCCCAACCTTATGGGAAAAAAAACTACCTTTAATAACAAAAGAAAACATCTTTCTAAATAATAATTCCTCGTTAAAATGTTTTGTGTAACATTTTCAGGCAAAATCATTTACTTTAAAATAGAAGTGACAATAGGTGCAACTATTTTGAGGGACGCATAATCGTGATAAAATTTCTACCTTCACTAGGCACATTTAATTTGCTCCGAGGCCGGTGTGTGAAGGCAAGTGGGCATGGCTGAAAGACTTGTTTTTTCTTTTGCTAGACAACAGCTTCCCCTCACAAAGGCATGTGAGAGGAGGAAGGAGGGTGCGCAGCAGACAAGACAGAAAGAAGGATGAGAGATAGAACCTAGTTCGCCACACTCGTTGCTATAGGTAACCACTTCCTCTCTCGGAGGCGTGTAAGGGGAAGTTGCAAGCCAGTCTCGCACGCCGCAGTGTCGACAGACGAGTAGTGTGGGAAAGACAAGACAATAGACGTGCTGCATAGTAGTAATAAACGGTGGCGCGCATGACATGTAACACAACCAGTTACTAGATGTTTGCATGAACAACCACCTTAAAAATCATAGTTGCAGGAAATGTTAGATGACGGGACCCAAAATATACTTTGATCAGCGCAACATGCGATAAACGATAAAAGGTTATGTTAAAATTATTTAAATAGGAATTTTGCCAGGACCACAAAAAATTGTTGGCGGATGCAATCTATTTGTTCGTATTTTTAATGTGCAACATATCCACACCGAAATATGGTAATTTTTGTGTCTCAAGAAAGTAATAACCTGATTTCATTGTCTAAAACCCAGATACTAATGTATTGGCCCTATACCATAGCCAATACAGATACACTAAAAAATGGTGAAGTATCGCAGATACGGATACTTAGTATTGTATCGGAACAACTCTACTAAAAACACAGTAACTAATTAGTTTATTTTCCACAATGTAAAACGTGTGCGTAAAATGTTTGGTGAATGGTCTGATATTTCACCAGTAACATGGGCAAGGTGTGCGCATACACATGGCGATACAGGGGCACTTGAAGCACCACCTAGCGTGAAGTGCCCGTGGACACCAGGGTAAACTTGCTTGCTCACAGCAGTTGAAGAGTGGCAGTGTTAGAGATAGTGTCACAGTGGAGCAATAAGTGCAATGGAGCAATGGGTCAACATCAAGTTCTGCTACAAATTGAGGAAAACTGCAACTGAGATGCACAAATTGTTGGTTCAGATGTATGGGACAGACGGCATGAGCAGAAAATGTGTTTATGAATGGTTTAATTAAAGCTTTCGCGATGGGAAGGAAATTATAGAGAATGTGCCACATTCAGGTCTGTTGTCGACACGCAAAACAGAGAAGACACAGTGAGTGTGACAATTACTGGCACGCGATAGGCGACTGACGCTATGATTAATGGCAGAGGAATTGGGCATTAGAAAGGACAAGGTACGCACCATTATCCGCAGAGATTTCGGTAAGCGGAAGATGTGTCTGGTTTGTGCCGTACAAGCTGAAACATGACGAGAAAGCACACAGGATTGAAACTTCTGGAGATTTCATTACCGAGTGTGATCAGGATCCATCCTTTCTACAAAACATTGTCACAGGAGATGAGACCTGACACTATTAGTTCAATCCAGAATCAAAGCGGCAACCCATGGAATGCCATTCACCGACGTACCCGCAACCCAAAAAGAGCCACCTGCAAAAGTCCAACGTCAATATAAGGTTGATCACCTTCATCGACTATGGGATCATCCATATGGAATTTGTCGCTGCATGTGAAACAGTGAACACAGCATTCTACGAACAAGTTTCATAATGGTTGCTACAATGGATTTGCTATGTTTGATCACAGTTGCACAAGTCTGAAAAGTAGATTTTGCTGCACAATAACATGCCTACGTGTTCCACGATCGGTGTGCATCAATTCTTGGCTCAGCATGGTGTACCTGTTCTCAGTCACCCACAATACTTCCCTGATATGGCGCCTACGGACATTATGTTTTCACCGCCTGAAGAGCACCATGAAAGGGGCACATTTTGCTACCATGGAGGCAATCAAGCAACATATGGCAGCCATCCTACGATCAATTCCTAAACTGTCCTTTGCGGACAGTTTCCAGAAGCTTTATGAAGGTTGCCAAACCATGTGTTGTAATAGATCGCAATTACTTTGAGGACCAATAAAGGTCAGTTGTTTGTATCTTCTGTATTATTTCTTTTCTGACACCATTCATCACACTTTTTCGACACACCGTGTATATATGTCAACATACATTTATATATAACTAGGGGACCCAGCCCGTGACCTTTTTTTTTTGTATTGTCGCGGGGCTAGAACAGTTACCATGTTAAAAAAATTTTGGTTATCAAACAAAGACTGAAAAAAAAATATTGCAATATTATATGTAGGTAATAATGAAATGATGTGAAATTATCTCACCATTGAAGCGACTGCAGTCCCATTTAATATTTCACTATCCACTTGACCACTGTAGCCTCACTTAACACAGATCTATCCACTGAGCCACTAAGACCCCACTTGGAATTGCTCTATCTACTGAGCCACCAAGACCCCACTTGGAATTGCTCTATCTACTGAGCCACCAAGGCCCCACTTGATATAATTCTATCCACTGAGCCACTGCAGCCCCACTTGGAATCTCTTTATCCACTGAACCACTAAGGCCCCTCTTGGAATCGCTCTATCCACTGAGCCACTAAGGCCCCTCTTGGAATCGCTCTATCCACTGAGCCACTAAGGCCCCTCTTGGAATCGCTCTATCCACTGAGCCACTGTGGCCCCACTTAATTAACTCAACATTGAAGCGAGACATTTAAAAGCAAACAAAAATGATATTCCATTACCTTCATATCTCTATGCATTAATACAAAATTTTCATAGGGCAAAAGTAATTTAAAAATTAGTTTTTAGGGTAAAAGGTGACAATTGCATAGTCTGAGTTCGCTGAAATTCGAACTTGACCTGTATTTTACCCTGAGGATTCGCTCTGCAAAATTTGAAGAACTTCTGTTGAGTTTCAAGGGACTTAGAGGTATTAAAGATGGACAGACAGACAGAGATTGTCTACTTATTATACAGGATTCTGATTAGGTATTCTGTTTGGGACTAGTAAAGACATGTGCAGTGCAGTGCAGTGTATGAAAAGTTACTATAAAACTCATCTTTGATATGAACTTCCTGCGTAGGAGTAGTTACAAAGTTATATTGACAGCAATACTGGCAATGATGAGACGAGGCAACCTGACAAGTGGACTCTGGATGTTAAGTTGTGTTTATAGGATATGAACTTATTGCAATTCTGTGATTATTTCCCTTGGATACAGTCAATACTTGTGCATAGGCGTACACATTGGTCCTCCAGGCTACAATTCTAGTATGCATATTTGATGTATCATGGTTTGTAGGTTACAAGTATAGTTGTACACACATTACCATCCACTTTGAGTTGTTACTAAACTTGCAACAGAATCACAATAATCAGCATGATTTAGGAATAGGGATGGATAGGTTCAGTTCTTTGTTTGTACCGGTTCTTGACTTTGGAATCTGAACCAATTCTGTTCCAAAAAGTCTGGTATTTTTCTTTGGTTCCACGCCATCACACACAAACTGAATTTCTATTGCTTGCAGCAGATTCTAGAAAAGAAGAATGTTATTTATTACTGTAATGTGGAGTAAAATGATAGGATGGCAATGAACTTGTCCAAGCGTAAACGTAACAAGTGTAATACATTTCAGATAAGTTACGTTTCGCCTTTCATATTATTTACTGCCACCATTCCTAGCCTCACATCAACGACAAAGATAGCAGACTTTATAACAATCACATATTACTGATGGTTTTGTTGTGCAATAAAACAAATTGTAATATGACAGCAAACATGCTGAATTGTAAACATAATTTTGAATTATACATTTTTTATATTGTGTTAATTACGTTTCTTATATCAAATAATTTGCCACCACCATTCATAGGATAATTTGTTTATCAATTTTACCGACTGTGGCTAACCTCCACATGTTTCACTATAGAGTTTTGTACCGTTCCAAGACGAAAACACGTTATATACCTAAATTAAATTACAATCAAAATCCTAATTTAAAATTTAGCAAAAGAATTTTACGTACACTCTCTAGACTATTTCTTGCATGTTCTATTGTGAACTGAAGCCTATAAGAACTTATTGAACTGTAAATTTTCCTTTCAAAATGTTCATAAAATGGCAGAATTCCTGCAAAAGTAGATAGTTGGTCTGCAGATGTTGATTAGACACATCTAAACTAACAAAACGCCTACACAAAGTTCAAATGCAGCAGTACGAAGCACCATTTCACTGAGGCGGAGAGTGATGCAAATTACGCAATGTATAAATTTTGCAATATGAACATTTTATGAGGCGGAAAAAAAAAAAAAAAAAAAAAAACCCTGAATTGAGAACTGAAACAAGGATAATGGAATTAAAAATGGGAATCAGTATCAGTAAAAATGTGGAACAGTCCAACCACTAGTTAAAACATTTAAATACCATAAAGTATTTAGCTTTTATCAAAGAGTTCCAGTGTACATCATGTTTCACACATATAATAAAGAACATACTTCAGTTCAATAGACACTAAACATCATTCCACATATTGATAAAATATATATATATATATATATATATATATATATATATATATATATATATATATATATATAAGAGAGAGAGAGAGAGAGAGAGAGAGAGAGAGAGAGAGAGAGAGAGAGAGAGAGAGAGAGAGGAGGAGAGAGAGAGAGAGAGAGAGAGAGAGAGAGAGAGAGAGAGAGAGAGAGAGAGAGAGAGAGAGAGGAGAGAGAGAGAGAGAGAGAGAGAGAGAGAGAGAGAGAGAGAGAGAGAGAGAGAGAGAAGGCATACACATATTCAGATTATCCAGATATCTGAATTAGCAAGACTATTTTACATAGAGTTAATTTGAAGGCAGGGTCCTCTAGTAGTCATACAATATGGCCAGGCCACAGATTCAAAAATTTTATGGTAATGCTCAGTGGTAAAAAATTTGTTCTGTGTAGTGAAGCTCACCTGCTACATAAATGCTCTGGCATCCTCTCAAAAACTCCTAAGAAGCACTATGCACTTGCCAAGGACCACAAGCTGTGCCATAACTGTATACAACCCTTACATCCATCAAGGGACTGCCATTCCAAAGTTTCTTTCCATCAAGGTAATGAATGAGACTAGAGCTGTGTCGATTAAAATCTGCGTCTGCTGAATTTGTAGATAGTGACTGAATATGAACTTATACCCATGCATGAACTGCAGACAATTATCCTCTGATTTGACGAATATAAAATGTGGGTAGATCCAAGATATTCTTCAGTTTTTCCATATAACAAAACACTTTCACCACCAGTACAGGTATCTTGGTAGGTTTGTGTTCCTCCATGACCCTAGGGATTGTCTACTGTTGGTGTCTGGACCAGGTTGCTACTCTAGTGTTTAAATTTCCCGCCTTCAGTGCTGGAGATACAGTGACACTGAAGCTGACACCATTTTGTTTTTTCCAGCAGTTGTTCATTCGCATGGCATGATCGTGGTAAGTCGTTACCCGAGTTATGGGTAAAATGTTCTAAGTATACAGTCCTCGAGCCCAGACATTTGGTCCTCCGGGCCAGATTGGAACCAACCATTCTCGTGTTGGTTGTTCATTTGCTCCTATCATTCTTGTCGTATTTCCATTTGTGCTTTGTATGGAGATTGAAGCAGTTCGTGTGTGGATATGGTACCGAAAATTGTAAGTGCACATCTGAAGATTAGGGATGTCTTCTGTGCATCAAGTTGGTCAGTGCACGTAATTGATAAATATTTCAATAAGTTTGTAACCTTTAAGTATTATATGTACATATAGGTTAACGATAGCAAAGTATAGCACTATGGCGTTGTAATTTCATGTCAGTGCCTTTCGAGTTAAGACTGCAATTGACTGCTATGCTGGTGTAATCCACTGATCGATTGCTGACTTCATATTGACTCGTTTGTTTACAAAGTAGATGTGCACTTTATTTATATCATGACTGAGAAGGTTGAAGTGTTGACTAGTCACCTGGAGCATGTGGAAACCAGACTGCAGCGTGCATAGGCCCTTCCAAATAATGTAGACTCGGACAGCTTAAAATGCTGACTGTTTATACGCGTCCTGACTTGCCTGACCTGAAAACTCTGAGAATGATCACTTAACCTTTGAGTAGAAATGCAAGACCAAGTGGATTTCAACCAAGGTAAGCACACAGAGAGGCTGGATGAAATTTATGATCTATATTATTCTACTATAACCATTTTAGATACTTTGTCCCATAATTCCAAGTCTGGCCAGTCCTCCAAAAGGGCCTACACCTTCGTCACCAGTGATGTTACTGCCACTTAAACTTTCTCATTTCACAGAAAAATCTAGCAGCAGTTCGGATCAATTTCTCAAATTTATTTGAGAGCTTGATAATAAATAACAAGGATCTTTCCAATGTGGAACTATTCCCGTACTTAAAACAGGCCTTGGAAGGTGAGCCTTTAGCACTAGTACAATCACTGCCTTTGACAGGTGAAAATTTTGAAGTTGCTTGGACTTTATTGGTGAAGCTATATGATAGTAAGCGATTGATTATGTCTCACCACATAGATGCCATCTTGCAAGTTCCTGTTGCCCACTTGAACTCTACTGTACCCATGTGTTATTTTCTATCCACAGTGAATGAAAACATGGCAGCACTGAAGGCCAACAAACTTCCAGTGGATCAATGGGACATCTTATTACTTCATCTCTTTGAGAAACATGTTAGTGTGGACCTTCAAAGAATGTGGGAGTTAATTGTACAGGCCTTGGAAAATCCTACGCTGCAAAATTTCCTGACATTGCTAGAGAGGCAATGCAAGTCTGGTGAAGCAGTTGTGGGGGGGGGGGGGGGGACCTGATCAGCCCCACTTCAAGTTGGGTTAGAGCAAATCTATCCTTAATTGGAAGGTTCAAGGTCAGTTGCATACCTCAAAAGGTGCATATCTTGTTCCCCAGCCTCAGTTTGTTGTGTGTGCAAAGGTAAACATTCAATTTATCATAGCAGTATGTTTGGCCAGAAAAGTTCAAGGGAAAGATTTGAGTGTATTAAGGAGCACAAACTTTGCATCAATTGTTTACAACCCCTTAACAAGGTCAGAAACTATCCATCAACCACTTCTTGTCACCATTGCTCATCTTGCCATCATTCACTTTTGCATTTCACCAGTGTTGATATTGATACTTCTGATCAACAACCATATGAACCTACAGAGTGTGTATAAATGCCTGGAAATGTATCAGTAAAGAAAAAGGACCCATCTGCCACTGTTCTTTCATCATTTTCGGAAAAGGCTAGCTGTGCTACAGTAATGTTGTCCACTGCTGTAGTTGAGGTTCAAGACACATTAGGTAACTTTCAGCAAGTCAGAGTTTTGTTAGACTCAGGGAACCAAGCTAGCTTTATTTCAGAAGATGCCCTGTCACGTCTAGGGCTGTCCCGTAGGAAGAAAATGTCACTTGAGGGCCTTTCTCAAGTGCCACTCAGTGTGGCATAAGGAGTTTTCATGTGTGCTGAAACCTTGTGGGAAGGAAGGACCTTGCTTCTCTGCAGAAATGCTAGTCCTTCCACGTCTAACAGGACACATTCCTTGTACACCTTTGAAACCAGAAGTCAGGGAGCATCTTTCGCATCTGAAGTTGGCAGACCCCAACTATACCAACTCAGATTGTGTAGACATGCTTGTTGGTGCAAAATTGTTTCCATACATCATAACGGGAACAAAACTTGAAGGCCCTCCTGATACTCTGGTTGCTTTGGACTCTGTCTAAGGATGGATATTGATGGGTAGAGTTAATAATGCACAGCCTTTCGGAGAAGCTGCCACATTCTTTGTAGTTTCAAATCCATTGAATGAAGCTCTAGGTGCTGCAGTTGAGCGCCTGTGGAAGTTGTAGGTATTACCATATGCCAAAACAGTCTGCACGCCAGAAGAGAATGAATGTGAAAACATATTTGAAACACATGTTCGACTTGAAACAGGGAGGTATATGGTCACCCTGCACTTTAAAACTACTGACCCAGATCTAGGTGAATCCCATGACATGGCACTTCGTCATCTTCATTCATTAGAGCGTAATTTCAAATGACGACCAGAAGTAAAAACACAATATGTGGCTTTCATGCAAGACTACTTGGCCACTGGTCACATGGCTATATCGAGCCCCATGAAGTAGCATCAGACAAGTCTTATTTTACTCCTCATCATTATGTTCAGAAACCTAGTAGCAGTACCATTAAGCTAAGCCGGTAGTTGACGGAACTTGGAGAATTTCTTGCACAAGAAGACACCAAAAAAACCTTTGTAGAAACTTTGGCCTCGGAGAAGACAACCTGGCACTTCAATCCACCAGCTGCACCCCATTTTGGTGGTTTGTGGGAGGCAGGAATTAAAAATGTAAAATTACAGCCAAGGAATTGAGCACCGTGAGACAATTTTTTTATTTTCCCGCATTGTCTCGTTAGCGATGTGAGCTGCCAGTGGCCATCAGCTTCTCGGTTTCCTCTCCCTTCCTCTTCCCCCCTCCCTTGCGGAGGCAATGCTCAGGCACTGTGTTTGTCAGCTTATCACTCCTCCCACTGCTGCCTTTGCCTGCTTATCCTGCTTGGGTCATGGAGTGTCCTTCGACACTGATTCTACGGGGACATATCACCACCCTGACAATGCATGGCCTAGCATTATGAATGTTTGGAGGCACTCAATATCTACTGCATTCGGTTGCCTGCGCCGTGGTGAATTGCATTTGTATTTGGTAAGTCAATGCAGTTATAGATGGAAGAAAGTTTGAGTTCTGTAGCAAGTTGTATAGGGCAAGGCATAGTGTTTACAGGTTTGTAATATTTACCTTGATAAAATTACGTTTTCGGGCTGCTTATTTGAAATTCATTTTTGGTAAAAACTGGTGTTTCGCAGATCGAGTTTTTCCTTTAGTTTTTTGGCGTGTTCTTGGTTGACTTTAATGATAGTTGAATTTGTTGGTATGCACCATAACTGTAGTGACGAGCCTATTAAAGCAACATGAAGTGTTTTTAAAGGGGTTTTAATTATGTCATCAGTTTAACATGCCACCCAAATTTTAGAATAAGGTTAGGTATTTGATCAGTCTGTGGCTACTTGATATTGTCTGAGTTAGTGTATTTTAATTGGGCCACGGATTTGTTCGGGCAGTTGATGTCACTCGTGGCCCTATCATTTTAGAGTTAATGGTGTACTTTAGTCAAGTAGTAGGCAATGGAGTTGCGTACACATGTGTGAAATTAACCTTGGTGCTAAATGCCTTTCTGGTATATTTAATGGTCATTACAGACCTATATAGTTCGGTGGCATATATTTTATATTGATGGTAGGTGAAACAAGTGAAATTTTAGTAGTGAAAGCGAGGTCGTTCTGCACCAAAGTTTTAAATGAACTATATAAAGTTCTGTAATTTTAGAGGGGTTCAATACCTGGATTAGATGTGAGTTTTCTGTTTATTTGAGATTAGAAGTTGTCTACTCTCAAAAGCCAGGTGAATTATTTGCCTAGATTACCAAATGAAATCAATTGAATATGTTAATTGAGGGTGAGCTGAAGTGGTGGTTGCAGTTAGTCGTATTGTGAGACCAGTTTGATAGTCTGTGATACATTTGAACCATTTTACATAAATTTTGGAAATTAACTCAAACACTACCAGAACGAAGTTATTTAATAAAACACCCATCTTAACTAATGAAATTCGTAACAGGTACTCTCTGAAAAAAACTGTGGAATGAAATATGTTTGTTTATTGATGCAAATGCACGTCAAAATGTGATCCTGATGGCATGATGAGCTTAGTTACGTCACCAGACAGCGAGCTGACAACACCGCACAACTCGCTAGCCTAGCTGCCGCCTGTCAGGTATAGCCGGAACTCGGCGCAACCGCTGCATTCCTCCCGCATATCGCATTCCCATGGTCGGTGTCAGTTAATGTGTGGTTTTTTATTTACAGCAGAAGCTGGAAATTATTAATAAACTTGAAAGAGGAAGCGTAATAAAACAGCATTCATTTATGCATGGAGTGGGAGAAACAACAATTCGGGATACACAAAACACTAAATCCAAACTTATTGAGTTTACGAGCAGTGCGGACTCGATAAGTGGATTGGCGAATAGGAAAACGATGAAACTATCAAAGTACGCAGAACTAGATAAGGCTATACTGGAGTAGTTTAACCATAAACATGCAGAGGTGTGTGAAACAAGCTTAGTGTGTGTGAAACAAGCCCAATATTCTTTTCAAGAGCTGGGAATGGGAGACGAAACTTGTTTCCTACATTAAACACTGTTTTCCACATGCTGAAACAGCCAGCTGTCTACTGCACGCACTGGACAGTGTGGGAGGTGTGTATGTGACACGGGCGACATGCAGTTTGCTTTGCACGTCTTTGTTTCCCCTCTCCAGAGTGGAGGGGGTAAGGGGGAGGGGCTGTTGCCTAGCAACCAAGTAACGTCAGATTTAGGATTTTTTCCCCTCGAAAATAAGAACTCATACCGCATAGCCTGTATATATGTATTATAATCAAAGTGTCTACATCATAATTATAATGATTACGTAGAGCTATACCCCGTAGGAGATTAATTATAGGCTTGTAAATGACTTCGAAGCATGAATTTTGAGGTGTGCCTCAAATGTCTTTTTTTTTTTTTTTTCGGAAATAGGAAGACACACCACATAGCCGGTATATATACATTATAATCAAAGTGTCTACATCATAATTATAATGATTACATAGAGCTATACCCATAGGAGATTGATGCGGCGGCTTGCTATTGTCACTCGTGCCTAGATCGTTGGGGCTGTGCAGCTGTTGGTCAGTCGCTACAAGATTATTCTGGTGGGCAGCGGCCAGGCAGCTGCCACCACTGCCATTGTTACAGGGCCGGTTCAATTAGTAACAGCAGCCCGGTATTGGGAACACATTCTGATTGATGTGATTCACGTCAATGTGTTGAATTTCTATGAAATTTAGGCGGCATGTTGGCCTCTGCATTGTCATGATGAGGCCCGGCAATGTTTATGGGAATATACAAATTTAGTGCTGTCTACTTGAAATATAAATTATCCAGAATTTTTCATCAAAAACTTCTGACGTAGCCTATACTCGCACATGGCCTTACTCGCCAATATGGTAATATAAGAACACATTTTATTTGCATATACGGAAAAACATACAATATTGGCTGTAATGAATCAGTAAAATAGGTCTCGGCGCTGAAAGGAGGGAGAACACGCACCCACTCCCTCCGCCTCATACATCAGTGTCACCGACTCACGATGACCCACCGACAGACCACTTGCTTACCTGACCACACTTTACACTTATTTATTTATTGAGGCTGGGAGACATAAATTGCCCCGCGGTATACTGGGCCACGATATTCCCAACTTCCACTGTATTATGTCAAGGATAGGCTAGGTTTCACACTGAAACACCCAATATTCAGTTATGACCATACAAAACTTAGTGTTGGAAAAACTTTATTTTTCTCTTAGTATATATATTATCCGCGATTGTGTGTTATCCACGGCAAAGATAATTGAGAGTCGACTGTATTTGGAAATAATTTTGTATGATAAAGGTTGTTAGCAAATTCCAGGTTTTTAGTAATTCATCTTTATTGGTTTGGAGTTTTGTGTTAAATGTTCGGCAATGCTTAACTTTGTGGAGCATTTGTGAGTTGCACTAATGGAACAAGATACTGTTGATTGAAGCCAGCTTTGATATTCGGTATAATTTACTATTTGTGCCCATTGGAGTCAATGTTTTCTCATGTGTTATTATATTCAAACTTTATAGGCAAGTTTGTATGTGTAGTATTCTCATTAAATGGGCTTTTATTTTTGTTATGGTAATGCACTTTTCGTGCTGATGAAGTTTTGAGTCTCAAATGTGATGTACTTGGAGCGCAAATTGATGAATTGGATTGTACTTCTGTTCATAAATATTAACAAAGATGCTGAACCTTGAGTTCTTGTGTTTAATTTGAGCTACGGCTCGACTGTACTGGCCCAAGTCGAAGTATCCTTGAATTCACGACCCTTGTGTCCCATGTCAACAGATCCCAATGATGTGTCTGCACTAACTCCCAATCATTTCCTCACATTTGGCCCTCTGCAAGTGCTTTCAGACCAGGATATCGTCTCTGTTCCCGCCAACAGGCTGCAGCAATGGCTATTAGTGCAACACGTTCACCCGTCATTCTAGAAGCGATGGCACCCAGAGTATTTACATCAACTACAGCACAGTAGGGGCAAGAATGTTAGTGAAGGACAATTAATCCTCATCAAAGACCATAACCTGCTTCCTCTAATATGGCGCTTGGCCAGAATTATTGTCAAGATGTTTCCTGGCAAGGATGGAGTTGTACGAGTGGCTGAAGTGCGCACCTCTCATGGCACACTCATTCAGCCTGTGGTTTCCCGAGGCAGAGAGGGTCCATGGCAAAAGAAAGATTATAAGTGCACAGAGAGCAGCACTACTGGGCATCACCAAGGCCCATAGAATGGCTTCAAATAAGTCACTCCAAGTGGTAGCAGGAGAAATCCACCTACATTCCCCTGAATAGAGACTGTTGACAGGCTTGTCGTTGCCCAGGCGGGCCTGCCAACCCAGCAGACTGCACTCCTAAGTTTACTCAGGGAGTGCTATTGGCGTAGAGGAGAGCAGTTTAATGAAACAGAAATCCTCAAGCATGCCATCTGAACATAGGGGAAGCTTACCTTTGATTACAGCATGCCCTTCACTGGGTACACTGTAGTCAGGTATTAGTCCTCCACCTCTGTTGGCATCCTACACAAGATCACGCCATTCACCAGACAAGTCACCCCTTCCCTGCTTGGGAAGCCTGATTGGGTGAGGAATAAGGCAGGAAGAGGGGGATCGAAAAGGAGTCCAAAAGCCTCCCTCTTGGCTGCACTGAGCTCAGGATGGCACGAACAGGAATTGGGAAGGATCACTACAATCACCCTTTCACCGCACCCCACCCAATCATACCCAAACTAGACAAACCACTGATGATGACCAGGTTTCCCAGGACATTTATGCCCTGGGAACAGCCAATCGAAACAACAACAGAGATGGAAACAGAACGAGAACCAGATGGCTAAGGAATGAAGGATATGATCCGCATGGAACAGAGTAGGTATTGGAAAGAGTGTGTGTGTGTGTGTGTGTGTGTGTTGTGCACGCGTGCATGAGTGCCGTACGGAAAAGAAGCAGTGTGGTTTCGACAATGCCCTTGCGATCGGGGGCGAGGTGGCAGGGAATGTTACTGGCTTACCGGACATTACCCAAAACTAAGTCCTTCACAGCTCGATTGCACTGGGCCAAATGCAGTTAATGGGTATACTGCCATGCTTAAATTTAATGGGAAGGACATGCGTGGATCGCGGTAGTTAGTGTTTGTGTGAGTAGATTAGTGTAGTTTTCTTTTATCTTTCGGATAGCATGGCGGTGTCAAAATTGCAGTTCGTGGTGGACCCTGAAGAACATAAGACCCAATTTAGCTTTTGCATTTGCGGGGGTTAAAGTAACTTGGCTAGAAAGTAGCGCTCTAGGTATAACCTTTTATAGGTATCGGCCACCTAGAGGGGAGGTTTGGAGAGGCCAGTGCCGGTTCCAACGGGAGCTTTGTGGTGAAATTGTGCCCTCTTCCTACTCAGTAACCAAGAAAAAGTGGAGATGTGGACATATGCATATTGTAAATATCTTTCAGTTTGTGATGAACAAGGTTTTAGTGTTGTATTAAGTTGAACTGTGGACACTTCTAGGTGGGCGGAATGTCTAGCCCAGGTTGCAGGTCTAGTGTTCAAATTTCCCGCCCTCAGTGCTGGAGCTACAGTGGCGCCAAAGTTGATGCTATTTTGTTTTTCCAGCAGTCGTTCGCATCGTGTGATGGCGGTAAATCGTTACCCGAGTTATGGGTAAAATGTTTTAAGTATACAGTCCACTCTTTCATACCTCTCGAGCCCAGACAGTTGGCTTTCTGCAAGTATGTTGGCTGGGCAGGGCATCGCCAGCATACCGAAGCATTTCACAGGAAAAGGTATCTGGAAGAATGTTGGCAAAGCACTAGATCGAAGTGGGGTGGCCACAGGAAACACAGCCAGAAGAAAGCAGAGTGACAAATACAGCCAATTCGGAAGATGTCTGTTTATTGCCAAAACAATAGAACACACATATCCAGCCTATAGCCTGATTGGTACCTTAAGGGCCAAACCCAGGTTGCTAACAAAGGTGGCAGGATGGCCTCGGAAGACATGGTGATGTATGGAGTGAGTGAGGGTAACTCCAGACTGGCAAAACTCAGACTTGAGTGCAAGGGTAGCTCAAAGTCAGAGAGACGGCATAGTCACGTGACGTTGGTAGCTTTGGTGTGAATCCGGGCAGTTGTACGTGTCAGACCCGATCTAAGGATAGTAGATCCTATTTACACCCAAAACACAGGACCGGCACAGGGAGATGAAGAGAGGTGGGGAGATAGGCAGTAGATAAGGTCAAAGGCGGCTGAGCGCTGGACTGTGTTCCCCTCTATAGCCTGTGGCCGGAGGATAGCAACGCGCTGAAGTGTGATGCTGGTTGATGTCTGGCAGGCGGCAGTACCCAGCCCACAAACAATGCCTTAGTATCATAGCAGGAGAGGTGTCTGTTGTAAGTATGGCCTAACACACTTCTTTGAAGGAGACCACGACTGTGGTGAGGGTAGAGCGTGGTGAAGATGTTGCCCGTGGTGCACCAATGTATCGCTAGATCCCACTGCACCCAGAACACCAATGTTATTGATAGATACTGTAGGGAAACTATGGATGATCCTATTGAAGTCTCTCAGATCAATGTAATTACACAGGGACATACTTCATCCTCATTTATCGCGCTCTACACTTCGCAACAATTGGCAAAAGATGAGTAAGCTTTCTTCCCATTAACAGTTTGGGCTTTTTCTCACTGACACCTATGTAGATGATGTGGTGAAGGGAGCTAATGATATCCCTTCTGCTGTGATATTGAAATGCGAACTCAAACAGTTACTGCTGCAAGTTGGATTTCAACTCTAAATGTTTGAGTTGGATTTCCACTACAAACATTTGCCTGGAAATACACACATCTTCTCAAATACCTAACAGCATTCT
Source organism: Dryococelus australis (assembly GCA_029891345.1). Taxonomy (NCBI): domain Eukaryota; kingdom Metazoa; phylum Arthropoda; class Insecta; order Phasmatodea; family Phasmatidae; genus Dryococelus; species Dryococelus australis. The sequence goes on along the minus strand of CM056993.1, from coordinate 152,698,696 downwards.
GAAGCCTTTGCATATGATGAAGATTAGTGGATTATGGTTTTGGGATTATGGTGGACATCCAGTACTGATTATTTTTCACACAGTTTTTGACCCTGGCAGCAAGTTCTCACCAAATGAGACATTCTGCCTGATGTTGCATGGATATTTTATTCATGGGGGTGACTCTCACCATTGATCCTCCTCACAAAGCTCCTCACACAACACATGTGGTTGGTCACGGTTGACGTGCCACGCAGATGGTTGCGTGACCAAATACTGTATTTTGGCGTGTATTGGCCGTGTGCGTGTATAGGCCGCAACAGAAGTTTTTGATAAAAAGTAAAGTAATAAATAATATTTCAAGTACAGGCTGCACTGAATTTTTGTTTTCGTGTAAATATTGTTAACTCACGATTCCGTACAAATATAATAAATTCAGATTTCTCCCCTACAAAAGATTTGTGACAAAATTTTTATCATGTTGCAATATTTACAAATATACGTCATGAAATTACTATTCCACAGATGGTAACATGACTTGAGAAAGCATAACCATGGCAACATGTTACACAAAATGACATCTCTCAATGTGCACTTGTAGCGTGGTGCGAACTACGTAAGGTATCTTTCTCTTGTACAGCAGCAAAATTATATTCTAATGTACGTCTTGAATATTGTGATTGATAAAGTGCAGTGAATAGGGTGACGCATGACATACTGTCGAATGGATACTTACATGCAAGCGGGACTTGTTTTTGTTCGGGGCTAGATCGGGCGCTCCTGGTTAAACAGGGTTCTAGTCCTGGCAGGACACTGGTGCACTCCCGTTGTGCAGGACAGGCCAGGTAGCTTTTTAGCAGGTCACAAAGTCTGGTTCTTGCAAGACAATCTTGCGTTTAAGGTTGGCTGCCTTGTTGGGGATACCTGGGTGAAATACATACTTCAATGATTCGGTGTCCAACGATGGGTTCGTTGGATCATGGAGGTACTGCAGGTACTGGTGTAGGACGCTGTTGAGCAGGCAGTGGAGCTGGGCACAAGACTGTTGGGATAAGATACATGATAGCTTCGATGGGTGGTTGGTCTGGCTGGCTGAGGTGGCCCGCTACCCAATACGGGAATTCTTCCTGGCTTGTGCGGATTGGTTCAGCAAATAATTCCCATGGTATCTCTGGTGTGACAGGGTCCTGTAGGGGACTCAGAACCTGAACCTGTTCCCTGGGAGTAAGCTTGGTGATGGAGGCCCTTTCTTTCAGCCCACTGCATTTGTAATAGGTCATTTGGATACACACAACACCCTCAGGGAGGTAATCTACAACGCGCCGGCTCGTTACCATGGGGTCACAGGAAGTTGACTGGTGTAAGGGATACTGGGATCAAGGTGAGGATTACCTGACGATCGCATAGCAGTCTCTCAAGCTGTCGAAGATGACTGATCTTCAGTGGAGTGTGCCGTGTTGCAGGTCGCGGAGGAGAGAGAGAGTCCTCACAGACTGACTGGAGCCTTAAGGAGGTCTGAGATCAGATTGGGTAGGAAATCGAGAGTCCTTGGTTGGACTAGACAGGAAACTCTTAATCAGACTAAGGTAATAGAGAGTCTTAGGCAGACTAAGGTAGATGAGTCTTAGGCAGACTAAGGATGGAGAGTCTTGAACAGACTAAGGTAGAGTCTTGAGTAGACTAAGATAGTAGAGAGTCTTTTCAGACTAAGAAGGGGAAGAGTCTTTGCAGACTAGGGAAGGCTCGCATCCTCTTCAGTCAGCGAGCCCGGCGTATCTGCCGGCGCTGGATATCTACTTGTACTGATTTGTCTCATATCAACAGTTCTTCGGGGTGCAGGGGGTAGCATAGCCTTACCCACGGAGGCGGGTTGAGGCGGGTTATCGGGGGTACAGGAGTGCTGTGTATTTCTTATCACCCTGCGTAGAGGCGATGACAAATTAAAACCCCTGTTCCTGAGGCAGCCAAGCCGTGACATCACCAGGACCCAGGAGAGCTGCCATCTCTCGAGGTCAGAGGAACTTCTTCCAGGGCTAAACAATGAGTAGTAGAATTCTAATAATATTTTTTTATTTCACATGGGTGCCTTTTGCATGCGTAAATCTGGATGGGCAAAGGAGATTGTAATTACGCACGTAATTTACAATGATGTAATCGGCTACCCAGGCACGTGGGCTTTCCTAGCTCGATACATTTAATTCAATTTACTGCTTACATATTCCAACCTTGAACACGCGTGGCCCATAGATGGGGCAAAGTCGTCCGTAAAGTGCGCATCTGCGCAGCACAGCATGTTGGCATGCATCAATCGGCCACCCCCTGAGTGACGTAAACTCATCTATTATTCCTACTACGGTGCTTCAGGTCTGGAAGATGGTTGCCTCAATTGTCGATTCTCGGTTGGTCTTCTGGGCAAGCGCCTCGTCTGTGTGTGCCTTGCCTTGAGTGGGTTGCATTTCTGGACGAGCACCTGCTCTGTGCCTCGCTGTCCTTGAATGAGTTGCGGGCACCCGTATCTGGGTTGTGCGTCATCTGGTTACTATCTCTGCAGCGGGTGAACAGCCTTTCCTTTTCTCCCCATCTTCACGCTCTCTCCCTCTTCTTGGTAGCGGCCGGATACCGGGACATTAGTCGTCTACTTCTCAGCGCAGAGCTGTCTCCCCGTTCCTTTTCTCTTGCTTACCAAGGGAGGAAGAGTTTGGAAGCGAGGCTGAGGAACAAGCCGTTTGATTCGAACCTAGGCCGTCCTGGTTTGAGAGTAGAATCACAGTGATGAGAGAAAATAATTTATACAGTATGTGTACAAATGAAAAATAAAAAAAAAAAATAAAAAAAAAAATTATATTTTTTTGTTAGTTTATTTTTCTGTACTCGAAAAATAAAGTGGGAGTTATCGACTGTGGAATTGGTATACTGTGGCCCCCGCGGGATGAAGTTAACTAGACTGGCACTCAACCAGTATGGTCGCACAGTATCCGAAAGCATGCAAAGACAAAAAGTAATTTTTACACATCCTACTCTCCGGGGGCTCTCGTACAAGCTACTAGGCAAAGTATAAAAGATCCTTGAAGACAAATAGAACAAGGCAATTAGAACATTCAAGTATGAACATTTTTTTTTTTTCTTGAAGTCTTGATGTGGTTTAGTTTCGCACTATTTGTGCGTGAAGCAAGATTACCATTTACTGTGGCAGCTTTACAAGACACGGACACTGGTTACAATTTTTTACAAGCTAGGTTATGTACAAGCATACCATTAAGTTTGTCAAGTAAGGTTAACATACAAGGTACTTTCAATGACTCAAAACTCTTTTATACTAGAGAAGGTTTCTATGGTATAGTGGAATTTGCATAAATTATTTAGTTTCTGCTCGAATTCGTGACTCTTAAGCGAAGTTTTACCATGTTGATGTGCACGTAAATTTATGAGTCTGCATTGGGGCAGGGGGTTCATGAACTAGGTACGCGTGGGCCTTCGTTTACATGACATGAAGATGAGCTCGGGTATGTGAGCTTGGTGAGATTGTGGAATATTGTTGGGGTTTCACACAAGCGTGAAAGCAATTGGCACATGTGCATCAGGGTGAGAATGTTTTCTCAAAACACATTTATTCTTACTTAGCTAAACACCGGTACCAATAAACATGTCATGTATGTGAAAGTTTAGAAAGTCTACAATTACAATTCTAGTCTATAATTTACATAAGAAAAATTATTATTTTTTCCCCGTCTATGATTATAAGCGGGAAGACAAACACTCTATGGTGGTGTACATTAACAAGGGGTTACAAACAAAACTAAAATTAATTACACTTTTCCATTTTGTCATCCTATTGAGGTTACATTTTGGGGAAATTACTCTTCCCTTCCTACTCTTTACAGGGCCGTGAGTTGACTCTAGGTTACGTTTATGTTCCGTAATTGTACTCTTGGGGGCAGCCTGATTGGCTGGGGACAAGATTTCCTTTCTCATGGTTTACAGCATATGGATTTTCTAGCTCGCACTGAGTAGAGGGGTTACGCTGGCCGTTCTGACGGCGGTGCATACACATAATTTGGGAGTACATCTCGGCATTATGCATGGTTCTCAAGTTACACATTTCTAACCTAAGACAAGGGATACGCTATAAGTAAACATGTCAAATTACTTTATACTCTACAATTACACATGGGTTTCCTTCTAAGGAAAGGTAATTAGGTCTACTCACTATGTGGTTAAATACATCAAAACTCCTAGCTTCAAGTCATTTTACGGGATATGTGACACTGTTACGTGCAGGGTTTTTCACAAGAGTGAAAAGAAATTTTACGTTAAATATTGTAACAGGAATTACACAAAGTTTTGAGGTTCTAACCTCGGCAAAAAGATACTCTTAAAAATCAACTTTCAAAGTTGTGGGTTCTAACACATGTTTGTGACAACAATTATTTCACACTCAACATTTTAGGATTTTATGAAGGCTTCGAATTTCTGGGTGGCAGGTTACGGCATTCTCACAGCGAGTTCTCGCCTCATGCTCTTACGCAAAATTACATAGTTTCTCTAAGCAAAGGTCACCCAGTCGCATTGTGAGGAATGGAGAGTGTTTTAACAAGGTTATGTTTACGGACCCGCTGATGGGCTTCGGTTTTGCGTGCTCACTTCCTCACGGAATTCTGTGACTATGTTAAACGTGGCGTACAAAAATTTCTTTCTTTCACAAAAGCAACAACATTTATCAAGTTTTTGATTTAATGCTTACTTTACGTGAGCACTATGAGGGTTTGCGGAAAATGCAAACATCACTTTTCCAGTTTGCTGATGGGGTTTGGCGCTACTTTAATTTAGCCTCGGGAAATCAAAATTTCTTGGCAAGCAAACTAGTGAACAAATGCCAAATTTAAAATAAAAATGAATTTTGTTTTACTTTACTTTACTGTGTCCATTGATAGCAGGCCAACTACTTTACTGGGACACTTTTATTATTGTGTAGGGGCCTCGGTTGATTACAATGCGGGTCTTTGTAAATTCTCTATGAAAACCATCAAAAATTTAGAAGATTACAAAATTTTACAAAAGTCGAATTCTTGGAAGCTAGTGCAGACACACTTGATGCACTTCTTACTCTCACAGACTAGGATTTTGTACGTGAAATATGTCACCTAGCCGTCCCTACTAAACGAGTTATCACCGGCTCGTATTGTCTTTGGGATGCGAGTTTTTCTAACGCAATCACTGTCCTGACTAATATAGCTACAGGGATTACATTAGGTAGGGACGTTAGTACAATTCTGGCTTCTGTCAGTTACTAACTCAGTGCTGGAGGCTGATGGTGGCTGCGGGCATGGACGTTTGGTGAGCGTTTCAGGGGGCGTTATCTCTTTCGAGGCGCTGTAGTAAGAGTAGCAGGCCAGCAGAAAGATGCTGGGGCCCGCCGTGGTTCCTCCTTGTATCTGCCAGGCACGTGGTACATGTGCCTGGCACGCAGCAGGGCTTCTCTGGCTTGGGGCCAGCGTCCCGGATGGTGCAAACATCTGTTTCAGTGGTGATGGGATTGCTGGGCTCATCCTTCTTACCCACAATGAAAGTACTGTGGGTGATGTCATCTGTTGTCTGCTCTATCAGGGTGGTGGTTTGGCTTTGTTTTGCGGCAGCGCCACAGGCGACTGGCGCGTGGGTACCAATTTATACTGGCCACTCCTGTCGGTGGAGGGCTTTGCATTCACTAGCATATACTGACTGTGCGGATGCTGCGGTAGCTCTCTCATTCTCTCCAGACCTGTCTACCGAGCAGGTGGGGGCGGCTGCCAAGTTGACCATGGTTTCCACAGATGTCGGAGCTGGTGGAATTAGGCTTTCTATCATTACTTTATGTCGTCTTTCTCCATACTTGTTGTCCGGGATTGGGTGATGGGTAGGATAACGTGCCATATGTCCCAGGTTCCCTATCCTAAGTTAACTCCGCAGTCTCGAGGGGAGGTGTAGGCAGGACCGAGCCTGGTGGGAGGGGATACGCAGCCATGTCCAATTTGGTTTTTGTGGAGGGCAGTCCTTCGATTGTAGTGAAGGAGGCCGATGAGGCTCGTGCAACGCTTGCTATCGAGTGCTCAAGGGGTTGCTGGCTCTTTACAGCCAGTGGGACATTGGGGGTCGTGACCTAATCTTAGCGCTCGTGTAGGGGGTAGAAGGGGAAATTCCCTTTGCTAAACTCCTGCTTGTGTACGGGCTGTCACGGATAAGGCGATCAGCGGGATTGCGCCATGGGATTTTGGCTGGGACGCGAGGGGGCATCCAGTGAGGTTCAACTCACAGGTTAGGGCTAGCAAGGGGTGAAAAACTATTAAATGAGGGATAATATTGTCTGGAGAAATTTACCCTAGGAGAGGGGTGGTAAGATTGGAAAGGGACACTGTCTTCTCTCCCTTCGTCTGGGGAGGGCGACCTACTGCTGGGTGGTGAAGGGGGACGCTTCGTCGGCCTCGTGGGAGTCTGGTGTTCGATCTCCGCTGGAGGTTCCAGGCCTAATGCGTTCTCTTCCTATCCGTAGTACGGCCGTATTTGAAAATAGGGGACTTCGCAGATCTGCCCCCCCTCCTTTTTTTATCGATCACCCAATAAACATTTCCCCGGCGTTCTTTCACCGTGGCTGGGCCTACCCATTTTGGAGCTAGGCTTGCGGCGAACTTCTCAGTTGCTTTACTGAGAGGGTGGTTCCTTATCAGGACTTGGGTTGCCGGGAGATAAATATTCTCTCGACTTTGGCAGGGGGATATTTCCTACTTATGTACTGACTCTGGTTCACGTTGGCCTGTTCTTCCCTGGCTCGGAGGGATTCAACCCCATGACAGGAGTCGGATCAGGTGCGTATGGTTTCCTCCCATTGTCAATACCCCGGGACGCCTAAGAGTTCACCCTAATAGCAGACAGCTAGGGGTGGCTTGAGTGGCCACATTTCCTCTGTGACGCAGGTGCAAATAGGATGGGACCTCTTTGTCCCATTCCCCCTGGCAGTCGTCCACACTCACGTGTAAGCACATTTCTAACTTTTGGTTGCGCCTTTTCAGTTGGGTTAGAGCGAGGATGGTAAGGTAGGGTTGTCCAGGCCTTGGTCCCCCAAGTCCTACATGCGTCTCGCCAGAGACGGCTGGTGAAAGGGGTTCTGTTGTCCGTCAATATAGTCCGGGGATACCCCCAGTGGGGAAATACCTCAGAGGCTAGTTTCTCCACAATCCGCTTGGTACTCTGACTAGAAAGTGGGTAAAACTTCCTCAGAGCGTGAAAAAAGGTCAGTTAGGACAAGCAAATAGCGATTTCCCTTAATACTCTTGGGGTACAGTCCCATTACATCAGCAGCGACATGTTCCCACGCTTTTGTGGGGGACAGGGCTGTCTGGGTGTTTCCGGGGATGGGAGATATCCCTTATTTCTGCTACAGACCTTGCACCTCGCAACGTATTTCTGGAGGTCTCAATTCATGCCATTACATATATAACATTCCCTAACGCTACAAATCGTCTCCCTGGTTCTGGGGTGTTGTGCGTGGAGATGGTGATGACAGTGTTCGCTAATCTCTTGTCTGATGTTAGGAGGGCCTAGATCCGCCAGGGGGAATTAGGGGGGCCGTTCCGAACCCATACCATTGTACCACATCAATGGTACTGGTGTGGTTTCCTCTGTACCAACAGTTCGGCTAGAGGGTCTCTCTGTTGTTTCATCCTGATTCAATCCTAGGTGAGGGTAGTTTGTCGTAGGCAGAGCCTGGGGTCCCTGGTTTGTTGCTTAAATAAAAAGGGGGGGGGGGGGGAGAACTCGCTCCCAGTCTTCACAGCTTGTAGTCCCCATTCTGGGGTCAGGGTTACGGGAGAGGGCATCAGGCAAGTCATTCGCCTGGCCGGGGCAATGTTGCATGGTGAAACTGAACTCACTGAGGAAGAATTCCCAGCATCCTAATTTAGCACGTTGACGGTAAGAGTCATGCAGCCATTTTATAGACAGATTGTCCATGCCGAAGATGAAGGGGGTCTCTTCAAACAGGTACTACATACGGATAGCCCAGATTACTGTAACATACTTCTCTTCGTTACTATGATATCTGGCCTCCGTGGGATTGAGTTGGGTACTCGCACATGAGATGACCAGTGGCTCGCCCTGCTCATCCTTTTGGTAAAGCACTGCACCTAGTTCTATATTGCTAGCATCTGTTTGTAATATTAGAGGCTTTGCACCTGTGGGACGGTGCAACAGCATGATATTGCCAAATTTCGCTTTTAGCGTTTTGAAAGCCGTCTGGGTTTCCGCGGTCCATCACCATGGGTGGTCTTTTCCTAGGAGGATGTGGAGAGGGGCCATCGAATAAGCTATGTTTGGGATAAAATTTCTGAACCAATTGCATAAGCCTAGGAAGCAGCGGAGTTGCCTCTTAGCTCGGGGAGTAGGAGCATCTTGAATCGCATGTATCAATTCAGTCTGGGGGAGTATGCCTTCTGAGGTAAGGATATGGCCTAGATATGCGATGACCGCAGGGACATAAACTTAATTTACAAGTCAGTCCATGCATTTCCAAGCGCTAGAGGACCCTAGTCAGGTGCTCTTGATGTACCTCCCAGTTTCGGGAGTATTATGATATCATCTAGATAGGCAAAGCAGAACTTTCTGATATAGCCGGTTAATACATCGGTGGACATAATGCATAGGAAAGTAGCGGGTGCGTTCTTCAGGCCGAAGGCATTACCCGAAACTGCAGTGTTTCTCCTGTGGAAGTAGTAAAAGCGGTGTACTTACGGGTGTCGGGATGGACGGCGATTTGCCAATATCCGGACTGAAGGTCCAGCATCCTAAAAATGGCAGCATCTCCTATTTCCCGAAGGGTGTTATGGAGATCGATGGCAGGGGGCGCAATGGGGTGGGTGTTGTCGTTCAACTATTTATAGTTGACACAAAACCGTTTTCCGATGCCCTTCTAAGGAATAAGTACGATGGGGGAATTGTATACTGAGGTGGATGGCTCGACAATGCCCTGCTGTTTCATTTCCTCCACCTGGTCTAGAATTTCTCGTTGTCGGTATGCTGATACCGTATATGGGGGACCGTAAATGGGCTCGTTGTCGAGGGGCCAAATCTTGTGTTGGATATTCCAGGTCTGCGTGAGGGGTCTAAGAGTCTGTGAGCACATGAGCATACTTACCTAATAGGTCCTTTAATTGTTGTGCCTGATTCCCTGATAGTTTGTGTTGAATACTAAAGAGCATCTCGCTCTTAGATTGCAGTGTGCGGTGTAAAGGACATTCACTCTCTCTTTCCAATGCACAATTTCTGTCATTAACACTGTCCTTGTTCCTGCATGCACTGTTGCCTGATGTGTTATCTTTATAAAAAAAAAAAAAAACAAATTATATATATACACACACACACACGCCATTTTCGTTGCATACACGCCATGCAATCACAATGATAGGGTTTCTGACAGGCTTCAGTTTCAAAGGAGCTGTTAAGATTTGTGTCGCAGGATTGGATTCCTTTACAGTTGACAGGGAGGTAAACAGATAAAACAGATAATGTTTATCTTAATCAGGCAGTTTCCTTCACCGCCCATTTGTTTCTCAGCTTGCCAGTTATGTCACAAAGCTGAAGCAATCTGGCAACAATGAGTGCCATAAGCCCTGTACTGCAATCTAAGCGTGACACAGACTGTAAGTGGGGTCCAAGGGGTTGTTTTTAACTTTGGGGGGGGGGGGGTGCATCCCCATTGAATAGTGACCCGTTCGGTCTTCCCTAGGTGGAGCTTCCCTTGACCACTGTCAAATCTACACTGCTGTTTTTTTAAACCAGGGTTGTCCCAAGATAACTTCCACACTTATATTAGGGACGACCATAAACTATGTGTCCTGACTTAATTGACATATTCTGAACTCTAATTTGATATTTTCCTAGAGGTTGGGGGCTGAAGCCCGGACCTTTGGGAGGATTTTAGAACGTCACCTGCACAAAGTTGCCTGTTGCTAAGGAGACAATCAAAGCTTGTCGAGGAATACAATTCATTTCCACCTGGACACGTGGGGACTCAGAGGTTAGAGGGACCACTAATTGTGTAAGCATGAAAAAAAAAAAGGGGGGGGGGGGGACCACGATCCCTGCCCTGGCGAGGAATGCCTGTCTCATCGCGGCAGGATGTCAGGGGTTGAGGGTGCGCATCAGGCTTGGAGATCCCTCGGGGGTGATGAGGGGGTTGGGAGGTGGTCGAGGGTGAGTCCAGTTTACACGTCCCAAGTGGTGCCTGCGGAAGGGTAAGGGAGCAGAGGGGTTGGCAAGGTCACACCATGCCGTCAACCCTGGCATGCACCATCTGTTCTCTTCCCTTGGAATGGTGTTCCTTCACGTCTAGCTCCCTCGCTGGTTCAAATAATCCTTCGACAGTCTGCGGTCGAGCCGTGAAAATGAGGTTGTGTAACAAGCAGAAGAGGGTGCAGGTAATTGCTCTCGCACGCAATTCCTTGCTTGTGAAGATGTTCTTTACGTTTAATAAATAGCTCTGCGTCCTAATTGGGTTTTTGTATCCGGGAGTGTAAATCCATGATGAGCTCACTAAGTAGGTCATCTCCGGAGAAGTGGGAATTCAGTTAGGCCGTAAATTGGGGCCAGCTCTCTATAAATTCACCATAGCGATCCCACTAACGCTTGGCGGGGCCTGTTAGCAGATCGTGGGCACAACTCGTCCACTGTCTCTATGGGACCAGGTGTTCCCTAAACTCTTTCTCACATTCGATAAGGAATTTGGCGGGGTCAGCATATGGTTTCCCAGTGAAATCGGGTAAGGTGAGTTCACTGGGGAGTTCCGGAAAGCTAGGACTATGCCTAGGTGTGGGATTTTGCGGTCTGTATGTCTTTTCCTTGCATCAGACTTCGCACTGGTATACAAACCCTTGCATGCTTATTCTTTCATCCAGCCACCCTATACATAGGTGGTGAAATTCTCTATGGCAGAGCGTGCAGTGGACAATAAATCGGCAGTGACCTTCGCACTCAGGCCACTGGCAGATCTGTAGCTGGTCCTGCCTACACTCGGTACAACTGTATTCAAGATAGTCAGTAAAACGGGGTGTCACATACCCAATGCATCTGTAGTGGTATGTCCTGTGGCAGTAGCTGCACTGGATTGTGCTTGACTGCCCTCTCAGAGCCTAGATAGACCTACCATGGTGAAAATAACTGGTTTTAACAGACGGGAGGCATGAAGGGGTCGTGGACAGTATCGGACCATTTGAGGGTAGGTTTATTCGGGCCTGAGGGGAATCAAACACTAGAGTGAGTCGAATGAAAGTAGCTGCCCACCCAGGGAGCTCTAATAACCTCACTACAAGGGTCGCCAATATGCGGGATGTCAGCAATCCCAGGAGGATGGAATGGGATGATGATTAATTGATCGTGGATGTGGGGGAGCACGTTCTGGCATGGGAGATCTTTATCGGGCGAGTAGGTTGTCACAAAAGGACAAAGTCAGGAGAAGGGGGTACTGCTCGGGGTTTGGTATCTGCCTGGGACGGGAGTCGCGTACAAACTTTCTAGATGCTAGCTTGATTGTAAAGAACTTCGGAAGCTTGGTATCTTCCGGGTGCGAAGCCCGAATCACTCTGCCCAAATTGAGTCTGTTTGTACGAGCTGTCGTGGGAAGCAGCCCAGAAGATGGTCGAGAGGGGTAGTGCTCTCTAGTGGTATTAAGGGGGAGATAGCCATGAAATGCGAGTCGTAGCACGGTGGTCGGGATTTGTCCTCTGACGTGGAACTTACTGGAGTTACTGTGCTGTTGGTTGGTGCTAATGAGCGACGTTCCTTACGTCGCTGCCTACTCCAAATACCTCCATGTGAATCGTACATTCAGATCACTGGAAATACACTATACAAATATACCAAGTAATGAGGAAGACGAGATAACTATCTATGAACGATGGTACACAAACAATTAAATCAAACGTAATATTTACTATGTGAATTCGACCTGGAGAGTCCATTTTATTACAGAAAAATACAAATGGGAAAATCAATTACTCTACCTGGCTAAACACTGTACGTCCAAGCGAGGTATGTGAACGGTATAAATTCAGGCGGAGGCGAGCCTGGGGGGGAAAAAAAAAAGTCCTCGGAACAAATAGCTACGCAATTTTACAGCGGCTAGAAAAATCTATAGTAACGCAACTTACAGCTTGCTCAATAATGGAGCTACTGAGGGAGGTAATCTACGACGTGCCGGCTTGTTAGCACGGGGTCACGGGAAGTTGACTGGGGTCAAGGTGAGGATTACCTGACGATCGCGTGGCCGTCTCTCAAGCTGTCGAAGATGACTGATCTTCAGTGGAGTGCGCCATGTTGCAGGTCGCGGAGAGGAGAGAGAGTCCTCACAGACTGACCGGAGCCTTAAGAGGGTCGGGGATCGGATTGGGTAGAAAATTGAGTGTCCTTCGTCAGACTAGACAGGTAAGTCTTAATCAGACTGAGGTAATGGAGAGTCTTAGGCAGACTAAGGATGGAGAGTCTTGAGCAGACTAAGGTAAGAGTCTTGAGTAGACTAAGGTAGTGGAAAGTCTTTTCAGACTGAGGAGGGAAGAGTCTTTGCAGACTAAGAAAGCCTCGCGACCTCTTCGGCTGACGAGCCCGGCATATCTGCCAGTGCTGGATGCTGGACATCTATTTATACTGATATTTCTCATAGCAACAGTTCTTCAGGGTGCGGCGGAGTAGCGTAGCCTTACCCACGGGGTGGGTTATCAGGGGTGCTGGAGCGCTGCGTATTTCTTATTGTCCCATGTAGAGGCGACGATAAACTAAAAACCCTGTTCCTGAGGCGGCCCAGCCGTAACGTCACAAAGCCACCGGGGTGCTGCCATCTCTCGAGGTTGAAGGAACTTCTTCCAGGGCTAAGCAATGAGTAGTGGAATTCTAATAATATTTCTTTATTTCAGGGGGTGCCATTTGCATGCATAAATCTTGACGGGCAAAGGAGACTGTAATTACGCATCTAATTTACAGTGATGTAATTGGCTACACAGGCAGCACGTGGGCTTTCCTAGCTCGATACATTTAATTCAATTTGCAGCTTACATATTCCACCCCTGAGCGCACATGGCTCGTAGATGGGGCGAAGTCATCCATAGAGTGCGCATTTGCACAGCCTAGCATGTTGGCATGCATTAAGGTAATGCTGTCCTCCTGGTCACCCCATGGCAAAGGGAGAGAGATTCTTCCCAGGGTCGTCAGACTCTGAGCAGGTCACGCCACTCACCTAAGTACCATCTCGGCCTCCATGGATAACACAGAATTCAAGAGGAAGTTTAACTTGGCCGCAGTTACTTCGCTTAATGAACTCTCCCAGAGAAAGAACAGGGGCCTTCTCCTCGAGTCACTACAGACTTGTGCACCATCCGTTAAAAGGCATACGTCCCAACCACCACGCTGTTAGAAACGACTTTCTCCTTTGGTGGAAGTCAATTCCTTACACTCCTGCATTGCTTAAATTACTAATAATCTCGCAAGCTAAGAGCGCACCTGTACCTACATACACTTCTGATAATATAAATTACATACCTCCTTTCATTTTACTCTCTATAACATCTCTGACTTGCAACAGTTGTTTGCATTGCAATTGTGTCCATGCCCCAACACTGGGCTACTCAAAAAATGTAGTGAAAATTTTTGCTGCTTCATTCAGGCATTCTGTAGAGCAAGAATCTAAAACCCAGAAGACTATCATATCCTGCACTACTCAGACAAGCATCATATGCGCTTGATCCTTCGTGGAGCCAACCTCCGGCTGCAAATACAATTTCCAGCTCAAATATTCCTGAGAGTATCCCGGAGATTGTTACCACTATGACTGACTCCGCCAAAGCTGCCTCACTGCCCCGTCACACCTGTGGTACAAAGACTTTAACTTGGTCCCTTGAGCCATGCAGTTCAATGACCAATGCACACTCTCATCTAAGATTTTGTGCCAGTAAAAGCCCTTTCCAGGCCTACTCTCAGACCCACGCCTCTGTTATCTGTACACAAAATAATTGAAATACCAGCCTACCCAGCATCTTCCAGAAAGTAGGGGAGTAGAGCACATTCTGTAAATGAAGCACTGCTTTCTAGCTCTCAGGAGGTAGATGTCAGCCTCTACCTTCAGGCAGTTGGCATCAAAGTAGACTGAGACTCTTCAGCACCTGTTGGAGTCACTGGCAGATGGAAAACTACTAAGCAGGAGTATCTGTGTTGTTCAAACATTTTTTATTGAACAATGTGTGTTCATTAGAAATTCGCCTACTGTTGCATGGTTTTCCAGACAGTTCAGAAAAGGAATATGTAGTAGTTTTCTATCTCTGCAAGTCACAAACAAGTGTGACTACCACTGACTTCTTAATAGTTAAGTCAAGGTACCCACCCCCCTCCCCAAAGCTTCAAGCCATGAAATGCGTGCAGCACTGTTGTTGCACGCTGCCTACACCTTCTGCTTGATCTCTATGAGTAATTTTTTATCCAAGGATGATGCGTATGCACACACTGACTGTTGCTTTGTTTTGGATAAAGGCTCAAGTTATTTGTGGACAACATTTGTTGCAAATCATGTTACACAAATCCAGAGTGTACTTCAGTGTGGTGGCACATCCTAAGTGAGCGGAACTATGCTGACTGCATCTCAAGACACCACACCTCTTCAACTTGTTAATCACACACTCTGGTGGTCAGAACAAATGTAGCTTCTTAGAAAGAAGGACAGGTGTTCCCAGACCCCTTGTGTACTGTACGAGGAATGGCAGGTACTTATGCTTCTGTTTACACCTGACCTGGCTGTGTTCTGTATAAGCAGGCATCTTTTAAACAAGATGGAACCAGTACCCAAAACCCACTTACCCATAACCTACTTAACAGATAAAAAGCAGACTAGGTTTGATATTTCAGCATTACTGCGCGCGTGCGCACACACACACACGAATAGTAATTAGACACATACCTTTCTTTCCTGGATGACACTCTTCTTTGTTTTGGTGATGCCCTAAACAAACAACAGAAGATTAGAAACCCTTTAATTGATCTGAAAAAACTATGGAAATAGGAAGTCTAATATGAAAAACCTGGAAATAGCTACTGGAGGGAGGGGGGAGAGAGAGAGAGAGAGAGAGAGAACAAAGTTACAATAAATCAACCTGCAAAAAAAAATCATGGGATCCCCCAAACACACAGTGAACACAATTCTCACTTTCGTCAAAACTTAACTAATAAAATGTCAATTGCAAAAATTTCTGAACAGGCCACTACAGATCACATAACAACAGACACTAACTGCAAGTTGTCATCGCGTATATTTCATGTTGTTTCGAATGAGGCATACTAAGCTGACGCGCACTCATCTTGGTGAACAAGTGGTTAGGGTGCTGACTGCCCTCTCTGACCTTACGAGGTGGAGGGGAGTCAAACCCCAGGGTGAGTCGGAGTGTTAAGCTATCCCTTTCGGGCAGCCTTATTGTCCATACCACAAGGGATGTCAATAAACAGGACGCCAGCTGTCCCAAGGTAAAATGCTCAATCGGATACAAGAAGTGAGCGAGTGGTGTGGTGAATGATCTGGCTTGAACCGAAAGGGTTTAACTGCCGCGGCCCCATTGGCGTCGAGCGGGGAAAAAATTGGCTAGAAATTGTTCCGGGTGCGTTCGGAGAACTACCTTGGCAGGGATTTGAACCCTGATCATCTTTCTGGGTGCCAACATTATCATACAGAAGTTTGGGAGTACTTCTGTTCTCAGATGTCGAATACAAAGTATTCTGCCGCCAGATTTCAATTTTACAGTACTAGAGCGGCTAGAGGGGTCCGGTGTGTCGGTAATATAATTCATGTCTGTGTAGGGGTTGGTTGGACGGAGGTTTCCTCGCAGTCAGATTCTTTGTCCGGTTCACACCAACCTAGCAAGTGCTTAAAGGGCATTTTGTGGTCAGGACGAAATATTATATTGTAGTCAATAGGGTCGCTTTCGAGCTCAATAGAGATCAGTGTTCTTGGGTTTGAGTTATTAATTAGCTGATTTATTAATGCTTGTTTCAAAGTGGTGCACCTCTCACGTCGCCTCTGATGGCTTCAGTTACCTCTGCGCTGTTTGTGCATTTAGTAGTGAAATACAACAAATAAAATAAGGCTGTCACCATGGGCTGCGGACGAGCAGTCCTGGGCGGGGAAAAATCTGCAGTCACGCCCGCGGACCTGCCGTTCACAAGGGCAACTAAAGTAACTAGACTCTATGTCTTGTATCGGCAGCAGGTGACCTGGAATCTCAGGGATTGGTCCTTCATCAGACCCTACCTCCTGAGGGATATAGCACACTACAGCCAGACAGAGACATGAGGTTAGTTAGAATTATTGCACAACTGATTGAACACACAGCACTGCAATTAGAGACAAAATTAATAAAGCAATAAAGAATGGTAACCGACACACAAAGGGGTAAGTTTGTAATGTAATATTTTAGTATGCTTAAATCAACACTTTAACAGAGACCCGGCTAATGTAGTACACGCTAAAATCTAGGTAAAGAAATATTAAAACACTGTCAGTTATATTGATCCGCAAATTTCTCTAATCAACAGGCGAAGGTGAGTCTGGGAAAAATTAATTTAATAAGAAATTAATTCCTACCAAAACTTCCTAATCAACTAATAAAACCACTGTATGCTATTTACAGTGTGAGCATATCAGGGGTTCAATCCAGGGGGACGTAATAGCGCAACGACCTATTATCACGGAGTCAAGGGAAGTTGACCGGTAAGGATAGTGGGTACAGGTGTGGGATTTACAAAACGTGGAGAGCTGTCCCTGTGCGGTCAGCTGAAGGAAGCCTTGTCCAAGCTGGGGCTGGAGTGCTGGCAGCCTTCTTTAAGCTGCTGGCTGGAGGTAGAGGTTTGAGCCCTGCTTCAGGCTGCTGAGATGAAGGAGGTTAAGCCCCGGGCAGGCTGCAGAGGAGAGGAGAGAGTCTTCTGCTGACTGTGGAAGAGCTCGCGAACCCATGCGGCTGTCGAGCCCATTGTCTCTGCTGGATCACGGGGCTGCACTTCTATTTCTATGAAAATCGCCCTGTGTCAGCGATTCTCCAGAGGCGGGGGTGTGTGTGTGTGTGTTAGGTAACGTAGCCTTCCAACACAGGGACTGGTATATCTGCGGCAGGAGCGCCGTTCAATTTCTTATCGCCCCTGGTGGAGGCAATGACATTTTCATATGCCCCGGACTGAGGCAGGTGGCCCATGACGTCAGAAGGTCACAGGGGTGTTGCTATCTTGAAGGTTGTTTGGAACTTCTTGGCAAAGCAGGGTAGCGTAGTACATTTTAAATAATTAATATTATTTCTTTATCGGGGTTGCTCTGGCAAGTTCCTTCTAGATTGGACGTGGATGATCATAAATTCAGACATGTAGTTCAATTACGTGGATGACTACCCAATGCATATACTCTTTTAATATTATTATTTCCAAGTCTCAACGATCAATGAATTTTGATATCGCCCCACGCTTGGCATGCTCAGATGGGGTGAAGTTGGCCGTAGAGTGCACATCCCTGTAGCGCAGCATACTGGCATGCTTCAAAGCATAGGTTTAGATGAGAGGAGGCTGACATCAAATGGAGGTGGCACAATCCAAGGGAAATTCTCCTAGCTAGCCTGAAAAATGGTGAAGCTATGATATAGGTTAACTGAGCTGCCCTACATGCACATATTTCAAGGGACACGTAGACTGACATGCACCCAGTAGAACTGGTAACAAGAGAGGGAAATAAGTTCCATGTCTCAATATTTAATTAAAAGTGTTAGACAAATATTTGTGAATAATGAAATTATTTATATTGCTTTATGTCGTTTCCAGGTTTAAGCGTGTTTGTGTTTTGTTAGTTTTTGTTTACTTTCATCTCACGTGTTTCACACTCACTTCACCCCACATCTTTTTTCAAGTGCCTTGAGTGTTTGTTGTTAATGTTGTCTAATTTTATCCAGTGTTATTTTGCAAGGGTAAAGTAGTAAAATGTGTTCTAGAGCAAAGTGTGCCAACAAGTAGTCCCACGTGGCCTGCCTGCCCACCAATGCTGGCCAGCACTCCACGTGGGGAAAGTAGTCATCGCTCAGCATCTAGAGGGGACGGACGTATATCACTGTTACTCACTGTTAGCGCTGCTGGGCAGCCAGTAACTTTTGTCTTGATCGTTTAGTTTACAATAACACATTCATTTACCGGAACCACGTTTCGTTTAGCCGCCTGGGAAACTGCCCCTCGCCGTCCTCAGTGCTACCTAGCATTGCCTGGGGAAGTTTAACTTATGATTTTAGTAGTTCACAGCCTTCGTGCCATTTTTCTGTATAACCCTGTCGGAATGATAAGACCGGCAAAGTTTATGTAAAGTGGCTTCCTGGAGGAGCATGTAGTGTATTACTGAATAAATTCCATGGTGAACAGTATTCTTGAGTTTTTAACTTGGCTGCCTTAGAGCATTTAGAGGAGTGGGCTGTCACCTTTTCCCGCCAAGAGTGTACAATGTGTAAACTAGTGTTTTATGTCTCCAAGTGTTCTACTATGTTTTGCACCACAATTCATCAGTTTGGGGCACGTGGTCAGCCCGAATAGTCCACAGCGTATCCAGCGAATAATTTATTAAATTACTATGAGGCATATATAATCTTCCCACCAAAAGGATTACGACCTTGGTCTAAGGCAGAACGACCCTGGGATCAACAGAGTTTGCTCTCCAAGAACTTTGCTGCATCATCAACTGAATGATGCCTGGGGCCCCGAGTAACAACACCATTTTCCACAACTTTTTCTAACTTCAATTTTACTGCTCCTCAAAACCATTTCTCTACTCACTGAGGCACTGCAACAGCCATCAGCATATAAGAGTAAGACTGAGCAGATTTGCAAGATATTTAATTATAGAATAATTCCACAGTTTTACTTGAATGTTGCAATGTTGAGTGTACATATGGTTGAAGAATACACAAGGTGTGTGTAAATACTACACCTTAAGAAGGGGCTTTCAGAAGTGCTGTTTACCATGAACAGCATAATAATTGGGGACAAAGGAGCAGCAACTGAGAACGATGGCTATGGAAATAGATATACTGTGAGGAACCTCTGTCCCTCCTTTTTGCCAAATTGCACAATGGTGGTATATGCAAACTACCAAAATGAGAATACCATTCAAAAAAATTTCAGCCTACTAGGACCTGAGACTGAATTGGGGATCTCAGTTTATTACTGTTTACAGACTTACAACATAAAGACTACTTTGCAAATACACCAAATGAAGACAAAATTTTAATGCTGATGGGTGAGACACTGAGACAAATGAATGCACTGTTTACTTACTGGATATGGGTGCCAGCAATGCTCCCTATGCACTGTGCTTTTGAGACTCAGGGTGATCTCAGGGGTTTCCGTAGGCTGTGTGCGCACGTCCCACCCATACGTTTTACATAATACTGTTACACATTATACCCAACACTGTGATCTGGACCATGGTTAAGACGCCATAGAAACATTAAATTTCTGCACTGAAGATGTTTATTTTGCTGAACGTTACATACAGAGCCAAGTTTGCTAGAACTTACGTTTTACTACGTGATTTGGAAGTCCGTTTTGGTGACCCTCTGCGCACTCGACAAAACACCTACAATTCTGGATGACACTCTGCAGTGCCAGAAGAGACAGTCCCCACAAGGTAAGAGATCTACAGCCGCAAGGGTGGACCACAGGTTTACTCACGGACAGGGCACGGAGATGAAATGAACACTATGGTACAATGTAATTTCCAACGCCTTCCCATCGGGATATGTCCCCTAACCACGTGAAGTGTGGCGATGATCAAGGACAATGAAGGGCTGGGTTACAGACACACGTGATTGGTAGTCAGGACTCATGGCGGGAGAAACTAAAACGTCACAATGAAAATTATATGAAAAGACTTGATACAGATAACAGGACACTGCATGAAATAATAAATAACAGCACATTCAGTGCAAAAGAACTTGAAGATGGCACAGGTGGCTCCGTATATGCGCGGCAGCGGCCACATGGTCAGACATAAAATACATATTAAATTCCTTAAGAAGGCCAATATTGCGCAACAAATTATAGCGCAGTGATCCTAAAATTACAGTGCCACAAGTAATACATTTGAAACCTGAATGCCATATGGATGGCGGGAAAAACACAAGTACCCTGAATGACCGCGTGGTAAAAGAACAAACATTATAAATCGCATAAATTACACGGAACCCTAATAAAACATACATATCCCGGATAAGGATGAAAGCACACAAGAATGCAATACAATAAACCCTTGGAATGTGGTGATGGCACTGATAAAGAAATTACTGTGGGTGACTGCGTGGTCAGAAACTAAGTGAGAATTGTACATGATAACCTTATAAAATATGCAAAATACATACATAGAAATGTTGCTCATAATCAATTACATCAAAATAACACAAGTAAGGTGCTGAAAATCTCATCTCGTGGGCAGATGATATCCGATACCAGCTTCACGTGGGCCTCATGGTCTCGCTGCTACAACACAACTCATCTTGTAATTTACATGTTAAAATGCCAACAAGGGTTGCAATTAAATTATTTAAACGGATAGCATTATGCTGGGGACAATTCTGGCAACATACGCAAGCAAAAGTTAACCGGTATACTAAAGTCACCTTTTGAAATCTAAGTCAGTGCAAAAAATTTGAGGTGCGTACGGACAGCGTCTTACCTGCCAGCTTCTTGGAATGACTGCCTAGACGCAGGGGTGCCGCAGACCTACCATGGCTGCCTACGCGGGGTCTACACAAGCGGAAGTTGCGAGCACGCTTCATAAAAGTTAGAAATAGCAAATTCAAATAGCACATAATAAAATTAATGCATATTTCAAATACAGGATTTAAATGATAGTTGACTGATAATATTTAAAATGTTCTTGTACGACATTTTTGCCTTGGATATGTTTTATCATTTTTAGCACCGCGCACATTTCAAAACATCCAGCTGAAAAGAACACAGTAACCCTTAAATACATATAACAGTTTTAAAACAAACATGGTACCCTGCAAACATATTACATTTGATGTCAAAATAATTAAGTAGCAAATTCCATATGGGAAGTCTGTCGCCTGTGGTGGTAATTAGCCACGTGTTTGTTGCACGTGCACTCAGCGGCTAGCGCCATCATGGGCTGAGTGATGCTGGCCAGTGGCCAGCGTCAATTTTATAATATTTAACTTTGACTTTGTTGTGAATTGGGCTCAGTCTATATAATTGGTGTGGCCAATTCTCCCTGTCAAACAGTACAGCATCTGCATAAATCTACCTCCACGGTGGCTGGCAGTTCCTTGTAACAAATTCCCTAACTTTTCCAGGTATCCTGTCACCTTTCCCTGATCGAACACACAGCAAAAATTTAAATTACTTTTATGTTATTTCCTTAAAAATCACACTTTTTGGTAGCACAAAATATGCTTTCTTTATGGACATTTTTCTGTGAAACACAAATATTTATACAATTATATAAAAATATTTTCAAAAATGGCATGTGGAAAAAAAAAGTGAGATAAGATGTGGAATACTATCTAAGGGCCAGAAAAAAACACACTACAAAAACAATACATTAACAAGAACTACTAACAGAGTTAAAATGATTATTTAAGCAAATATTTTATTTGCAAAATCTTAAGATAGCACCTAAAATCACATTCTCTATTATATCATTACTACCTGCTGTATCACAAAGAAAAAAATGGCCAGAAAAATACATCTAACAACATTAGTTACAAATTCACACAAAGCAACAAAATTGGAACTTACAATTTTAGAATTTCCTTCAAGATGGAATAAATCAAAATAATGCAGAGTACAATTCATAAGCTGACATGTAGTAGAAGTGCTAGAATCCAAAATCAATACTTTGCTCCACACATTTCTAACCTGCTTATGTAAATTTCCTCGGCTCACATAAAATTTCTCTTATATTTCCCTGCTTTCTCCAGAAATGCAGAATTCCATGAATTTCCCAGGATTCCCCTGAAATTAGCCACCCTGCAACCCAAAGGGTCACCACGGTTCAGGAATTCAGGAAGAGAGATGAAAGATGAGTGAGGTGTAGATGCACAGAATGACAAACTGGTGTAACATTAATAGACAATGGCACACTATCTGCCACAGTTAGAATAGGTTTAACTTTTATCACCCTGCAGAAAAAAATCAGCCCGAAAATATTAAACATGAGAGATATGCTAGCTGGAGGTTTATAGTTTTCTTGACTTTTGCCAAGCTAGAGCAATGTGACAATAACAAAAAGGAAGCTATTTCTCTAGTTAGGAACATTTTGTGTTTAAAGGTTTAGCTGGGAGTTTGTGTTTGGTAGGAGTTGCCAAAGCTACCAAAGGAAATATGCTGGACTAGATTTACTAGCAAGCTAATTTATGATTCAGTAGTTAACAATCCCAAGGACTCAACTTGAAAATGAGAGGAAACAGAGCAACAGATGGATGGTGTCAGTGGACAATCCTGTGTAATACATTGCCAGTGTCCAAGCAGCTTACACTAGCCACAGAGAAAAACAGAAAGAAGAAAGAGAAAGGAATAAAGTGGGAGGGTGAGAGAAAGAAAAATAATGAGGGAGTGAAAAGAGAAAGAGAGACAACAAAAAGACAGAATCAAAGAAACAAAAGGAGTGAAAAAAATTAAGCATAAGAAGGTAAATAAGAAAAAAATGACCACCAGAGGGGGAAAAAAGAAAGTGAAAGAAAGAGGGAGAGAATGGGAAAGAGATAGGGAGACTTCAGTGAGAGGGAGAGGAGGAAAGACATCGGGATAGAGAGAGCTAGGGGGAAAGATATGGGTAGCAGGAGGAGAAAAATTCCACTTAAGAAGTACTTAGGCTGCTTTTGAACTGCGTGGAGGGGTACTCTTCCTGCTGCCACCTCTCCTCCACTAGCCGCCCTGAACACACTACCTGATCGATAACTTCTCAGTGCGCTCTTAGCTAATTGAGTGCTGAAAGTACTAGCAAACATGGAAAGGATTTCTTGAAAGAATACCAAGTAAGAAAATAATAGAAACATTAATGGCCATTGTAAAACAGGTTAGTATGTAGTGGCAAGAAACCATTTATAAATATATCTAAAATACAATTGCCAGGCTAAACTCCAGTGTTTACATTAAAGGCAATTTTTGTTGTTGCATCGCACCCTTTGCATCGCATCTGTCACACTATTGTGATCCCAGCATTATCATAATCAAATATAGGCAAATTTTGATCGTATTAGTTCTCAAGTTACTCGTGAATGGGTTCGTATGCTCTATGCACTTGTAAGATTGACTTTGTTTAAACTTTAATTGTTTTAATCCCCCCCCAAAAGACCAAAACTAAGTTCATGTTCAGTAATTTCTAGCGCAAAAACAACACATTGTTTCTTTACGTATTATTAATTTACTTTAGACTTCTTCCAACAACAATCAAACCCTCAAAACGGATGCAGGACCTCCCCATGTCATCAAAATTAAGACTAAACACTGCACGCCACATAACTTTTTACAATTTCAAAGTACATTTTTAATGGTTTCTATTTTAATAAAATTATATATATATATATATATATATATATGGAGCCATGTTTTGACACTGCTAACTGTGCTGTGAGCAAGCGCAAACGTCACTCACGGCAAGCCAGCGGAACACTTTTTTTTTTGCTAAGTGCAAATGTGCCAATGTCGAAACAAAAAAATTGTGTTCACGGGTTAGCACTACTGCACATTAACAGTTTTCAGCATAACATTTCGACTGTCTAATTCCACCCATTTTAATTAAAATGTTTTCAATATTGATATCTAAAATATGTAAAATTATATCCAAAAATACATGGCTGTTGTGAGTTGTCAGTGTTGGTACACAACGCCAAATCGTTGCTAAAACACTAACTAGCTCACTTCCACTAGAATCAATGGCTGTACAAGAATGTAATGCTCACATACTACTAACAATGTAAAAAGAAATATGGATTTATACAAATCATTGTACTTCAGCCTCTACAATTGAATCAATGTTTCTCTATTTTAATTTTCAATTCAGTTGTAAAATATTCATAAAACAATAAGAAGTAAATTTACATTATGTCAAATAATTTTTCATTTTTATCTTGCTGATATTAGATTGGGTAATTAAACAAAATTGAATCGGAAATAAACTATGCGCTCTGTTTACTCCTATTCAATGTCTAGGGTGTGTGTGTGTGTGCATGTGTGCGCACATGCGTATGCAGAAAGAGAAAAAGAGACAAAGAAAAAGAGAGAGAGAGAGAGGGAGAGGGTGCGAAAGATTGAGGAGGGGAAGGGCGTAGGGGCCAGGCTGTGCACACAGCCTGTGATCGATACTGGCGACGGTCTGCCAGCAGGCAGCAACCATGAGCTGGAGGCGAGTTAACAAGTTATTTTCAGACATGCCTGGAGAGAGAAAGGTAGTAAACAACCACTCACCCCTCATTTCAGCTCCTCTAATTAACCAACCACACCTTTCCACCCTTCCGCTCTAATCCTAGACGTGGAAAGTAGAACATGAGTAGAGATGAGATTAACTAAAATTTTCAAATATTTGTGACAACTGTTACAGTGACACACAAATATCTGTGACTTATATCGGCAATTTCGTGATAGTAACTCAAATATATATTACAAAAACGCACAAACATAATAGTGGTGATGATTGCATTACCACCATTGATTTGGAAACATCAGCATTTAAGTAAAATTTATAATAATGATTTCTTTTGTGGGGTTTTGCCATTTTCTGTGGTAATTTTTTCGTCACTGGAAAAGTTTACCTTAATCTATAAAATATCTATTGGATGCTAATAATTAGAGTAAAATATTCAATTATCAAGTGTGAGAGAGCCAGACCAGGCACCTGACGACATCTACAACTAAGTCATAAAAAATTGTTCTATTTGATAAAAATAACAAAAAGTATTAGGGATGGGTTGGATCCATAATTTTTTTGATTCTCAGTTCGGTACTGGTTACGTTCTCAATTATTTTTTCTGTTTTACATAATGTAAAAGCTTAAGGTTTTTTCTGTTATATTAAGTTGAGTTAGTTTCACAGAAAATACTATGCTACAGCCAACTACTTCCTTTTATCTAAGCTTTAAAAATATATTAAAATTGTTATCTGCAATTAAAATGTTTATATCACTTATAGGTTTAGACACTTTCTCTTACTTTGACACTGGCTAAGAGCCAACGGCAGTCAGACTATGATGGTGCTAACCATTAGCAGAACACGTGGTGCTAAACACGTGTGTTGTACCGCTGCACAGACTTTCCCAAAATGGGATAATTTCTTTCAGTGCTATGTATTTCAGTGTTTATGTAATGTTGTAATATTCAAATTCAAAGTGGGTGCGGCGCCAAAGAACAGGACATTGATAATCAGGCTAAGACACCTTTCAAAAGACAATTAATTAATAACAGAAATTCAGTCTTAACAATCTCGTTGCGAAAATACACAAACTTGCTTATTGTACCATTTAAATTACAAATATTAATATTTTACTTGGCATGCATAGCACTTCCGCTTGTGTGAACTCTGTAGGCAGCCATGGTAGGTCAGCGTGACCCCAGCCACTGGGCAGTCGTTCTAGGAGAGCTGGCGAGGTAAGATGAAGTCACGTACGCACTTCATATTTTTGCACTGAGTTAGACTTCCATAGTTAATTTTAGTTTACCGGTTAATCTTTGCTTCACGTACGTTTGCCAGACATCCCCAACATAATGCTATCCGCTTAACTTAATAATTTGTAGCCCTTGTGGCTTTTTCAACTTAAAAACATGACAAGAGGAGAAGATGTCGGAAAGGCCACGCAGCCTCTGCAACTTGCATATCAGGTGCCACCCCCCCCCCCCGTGATAAGGGCTTTTCATTGTAATTTATGCTTAATTGCGGCAAGAAATCTCAAGGGTAATATTTGTTTGTATGTATGTATGTATGTATTTCAGGGTATTTATCATGTTTAATTGCGCTATGGCCATATCGCCCACAGCCTCATGGTTAGCTACCACCAAGTCCATTTCCGCGCCATCGCAGCGTTTAGAGGGCTAATTCTTGTTCCATCGTGTGTGTCTTAATTAGTCTCCGAGTATTATGTGTTATTTTTCATTCAGGGTTCATGCATTACGAAGTTTTATGCTTTTTGTGTATGACCATGCGTTCATTTCACATGTTTGGATTTTCCAGCCATCCGGCTTGCTACGAGCTCGTGTATGCTTTTTCTTAACAGGAATATTTTTCTGAATACCGCCATCATTTTGGCCTACAATTCTTGCCAAATTTAAAAGTAAAATAATGCATTTTCCATCTGCACACGTGGTCCACTAAGAACTTCATCCAGTGGGATCCGCACCATCTAATACTGTTTTCACACCTGCATGCTTATTTGTCTGTTCATGTCGTTCCCCATATTCATTCAATGACATTTATCTATTTTTGTAAGGCGTTACTATTTCCGTCCTAATCCGCTATGTGTATTGAACGTCTCCCCACAACATGAGATTCGGGGCGTGTCCCGACTAGTAGGTATTAGTGACTAAAATAAATGCATGTGGTAAAGTATGGTGCGTGCCACTCAACCTACTAATTAACAACGATTATGACTCATCGCCAAATGTTACTACTTCCATCACTAAATGAGAAAGAGGATTTTCCTCATGAATTCTCAGCTGCCTACACTCAGGCAACAGGAACTATGAGCGGATTCTCTTCACCTGAAGGTTACGCAATCCGCCACTGGGCAAAGCCGAGCGTCGCCGACGAGGCACGAAGCAGAACCGCTGACCAGAGTTTTTCGACTCCCACGATGCTCGCCCTCCCACAACCCACAGATTACAAGCTTCACCTATATAAGACCGGATTCTGCCGTGTAAAATTGAGAAGTGTAAGTTGAGAATGAGTAAGATGGAATTTCTACGGCCCTGTGTCTCAGGAGACGAACACAAGCCGGAAACACAAAACATCCAACAGATACAGGAGAAACCAGCCCCCAGGTCGTGAAAACAAGTGCGAAAATGTATTAGTTCAATCAATTTGTAGCGGGAATTCATCCCTAATTTTTCTGTCATTACCGCATCACTCATGAAACTGTTAGCCGAGAAGCATAAATTTGTATGGACACCTCAAGCAGAATAATACTTTCAGGAATCCAACTCGCTTTTCCAGCCACTAATCAGGTTTATCCCAGAACTTCCAGTTAGCGCACAAACAGACGCTAGTCAAGAGGGTATTGGAGCGGTGTTCTACCAAACAGGCGAACAGGGACAGAAAAACATAATCAACTACCACAGCGCTTAATTCGGTAATACAGAGAGAAAGTAACACGTGAATGAGCAGGAGTATTTGGCGATCGTACACGCACTGTGCAAATACAGACCACACTTGCTAGGCAGAAAATTCACATTGAAAACCGACAAACAGATGTTTAGCTTGGTTAAAAGGAATGCACAGCAGTAAGAGTAAACCTGCCTGCTAGGGCCTTGTTGCTGCAGGAATTCGACTTCCATGTAGAAGCACGTGGCAGGAGAAACAAACGAGTTAGCGGATGCGTTGTCAAGGAATCCCTGTCCACAGATAATGGTAATAGACGACACTGAGTGGGAAGAGGCGTTACCACCTTGCTGTGCCACGCCGGTAACAGAAGCAACACCGCCACTCGTATTGCAAAACATTGTTGGCAAATGTCAGAGCGAACTTGTATCACTAAATGTCCGTGACATCTCGAGAAAAGTACATGCTGCGCAAGAAATATCCCCAGATGCCACACAATGCTGACAACACTGCGCGGACAGCTTTTCAGAACACTGGAGGATAATAAATTGAGAAATTCAGGTTCGCCCACCCAGAAACTGCAGGAAATGGAGCACATACGCTCTGAGGAAAACACATGAGTGCGTCATGGAGTACGGACACGACAGCCTAGAACACGGACACCTAGGTTCGGAAGAGACACGGAGAAATGTTAAGAAACACTTTCATTGGCCAGGTGTGCAGAGGGACGTCCGCCAACATGTCCAGAATTGCGTTACATGCAACACAAGGAAGCCGCGGAGAACAGATGGCGACACACCACAACAACCCCGTCTACCACCTGAGCCTTTTAAAACCATTGCTCTGGATATCATGGGGCCGTACCCCACACCAAAAGTGGGAACCAATTTCTAGTTGTGACACACTTGTTTACGAGATGGACGGAGGCTTTCCCTGTTAGTAATGTTTGAGCACACATTGTGGCTTGTGTCATGCAGAGTGAGTTCTTCCCGAGGGGGGGATATCCGGAGTATCCGTTAACAGACAATGGCACTCATTTTTTGGGAAAGAAGCGAAGAGAATACTGTACCACATGGGGAACCGAACATAGTATAACCCTGGCCTACCACCCCAGGGCAAACCCAACCGAGCACCGGAATCAGGATGTAAAGATAAAGTTACGGGTTCGGTTGGGAACAATTCTCACGAAATGGGCGGAATTGATCACAGAGGTTATGTTTTTGTATCAGGAACAGGGTTATCACGGCGACTGGGAAGACACCCGTTGAGATGGTACAAGGTCACGAATAGCGTGCGCCAGCAGAGCTCTGTGAAAACCTGCTGGTATAGCCGGAAGAAATTATAAACCACCAGCAACAGATACATGAACAAGTGCGGGAAAACCAGGAGAGGTATTGTACCACCTGGGTACCGGAGTGTAGGAAGAATCCGTTGTCCACAGGAATGAAAATCCATTGTGCTGGGCTGGCACCCAGGTGGGTTGGACCAGTGAGGGTAACGGAGAGATTGGGAAATTCCACTTTTATTGGTAAAACTAGGACCAAGGCACGTGACGAAACGACACCACAATGATCTGCTTATTGACCGCACACTGTTAGGGAAGAGAGACAAGAAGACGATGATAAGCTCAGTACCACGGAGATTGCGGCGCAGCATACCAGAAGACACGCACCGTGAAGTCAACAACACGGGTCAAAGTATAAACAACACCAGTCCCGTAACGCTGTGCCCACATAATGAAAACAACATTCTACAACATTCTAAATAATGCTACTTCATTCTGGGGCTTCGCGCCTCCAGAACACTCCACACCGAACAGGGAGGGGAATCATAGAAGCAGTGTAAATGCAAATGTTAGTACAAAGAAGAACAGTATTTCACAGTTTAGGGGTGTCCCCATGTCAGTAGGGCAAATAGCGGCAACATAAGCGCTAATATAAACAACAGCACAATAAGTGAAAGTGATACACCATTTAGAGGGTTTTCGGTACCTGTACGGAAAAGCATTGCAAAACAGGCTAGTTTTAAGGGGTTTGAGGAGAGCAGTAGGGAAGTGAGAGCGACGGTGGATGGAAAGCGCTACGTAAACTAACCACTTCACATAAATCACAAAAAGAGAAGCGAGATACCGCCTAACACCAACAACAAGGTTCCAGCCAACACCCCATACCCTTCAAACGATGGGAAGTAAGAAGGTCTCCGAGGCCATGTCTCATCTGTCCTCGACAGGTGGTCCCGGTTCAGACCCGGGCAGTGCACAGCAGGGCAGGATTGAGCTGTTCGCACTGTCTCGGCCTTTGAGGGAGGGGTCATTTGATGCCGGCTAAGAGCCAACCCCACTGACCGCTAGCAGAACACGTGGTGGTAAACACGTGTGTGGTACTGCTGCATGGACAATTTCTTTCAGTGCTATGTATTTCTTTGCAGGGTCCAAAATTGTTTGCAAAGTGTAATACGTTTGTATTTCAGTGTTTATGTAATGTTGTAATATTCAAATTCAACGTGTGCGCGGTACCGAAGAACAGGACACTGATATACAGGCTAAGATACCTTTCAAAAGACAATCAATTAATAACAGAAATTCAGTATTAACAGTCTCGTTGTAAAAGTGTACAAACTTGCTTTTTGTCGCATTTAAATTACAAATATTAAAATTTTACTCTGTGTGTGTAGCACTTCCGCTTGTGTAAACTTCATAGGCAGCCATGGTAGGTCCGAGCAACACCTGCCTCTGGGAAGTCATTCGAGAGCTGGTGTAGTAAGAGACTGTCACGTACGCACTTCATATTTTTGCACTGAGTTAGATTTCCATAGGACATTTTAGTATACCGGTTAATCTTGACTTCACGTACGTTTGCCAGACATCCCCAACATAATATTATCCGCTTAATTTAATAATTTGTAGCCCTTGTGGCTTTTTCAACTTAAACATGACGAGAGGAGAATATGTTGGAAAGGCCACGGAGCCTCTGAAACTTGCATATCAGGTGCCATACCCCCGACCCCGTGTTAAGGGCTTTTCATTGTAATTTATGCTCAATTGCGACAAGAAATCTCAAGGGTAATATTTGTATGTATGTATTTCAGGGTATTTATCATGTTTAACTGCATTATGGCCACATCACCCACAGCCTCGTGGTTAGCTACCACCAAGCCTGTTTCCTCGCCATCGCCACGTTTAGAGGGCTAATTCTTGTTCCATCGTGTGCACCTTAATTAGTCTCAGAGTATTATGTGTTATTTTTCGTTCAAGGTTCACGTATTACGAAGTTTGATGCTTTCTGTGTATGACCACGCGTTCATTTCATATGTTTGGATTTTCCAGCCATCTGGCGTGCTATAAGCTCTTGTATGCTTGTTTCTTAACAGGAATATTTTTCTGAATACAGCCATCATTTTGGCCTACAATTCTTGCCAAATTTAAAAGTAAAATTATGCGTTTTCCATCTGCACACATGGTCCGCTAAGAACTTCATCCAGCGGCATCCGCACCAACTAATACTGTTTTCAAGCATCTGCGTATTTATTTGCCTGATCATGTCGTGCCCCATATTCATCCAGTGAAACCAGCTATGTGTATTGACCGTCGCCCCACAACACGTGGTTTGGTGACATGTCCCAACAAGTAGGTGTTAGTGACTAAATTAAATGCACGTGGTAAAGTTCATGTTCATACTCTGTGTCCTATCACTGGATAACATCTATAGTCCATCACAGTTGCTGTAGATTCCTTACCTTGTGGAGACTGTGTTGTTATGCACCACGGAGGATCACCCATCTAGGAGTGTGCAAGGGAAGTAGCATGCTAGGGAATCACCCACTGGAACTAGCTAGTCACGTCCCAGTGTTAAACGTAAACTTCATTCTTTGACACAATATAAATGGGGTAAATAAAAACAATCTTACCAGTGTAAACTTACGTATTCTTGTAGTATTGAACCCAACTATCTCCAAGTGTTCTACAGTGCAATGTTTAGTAATGAAAGTGTTTTTGTAAGTATGCACGGGTGAGACGAACGCACAGAACCCACAGCATCCCTGATTCTCAAAGTGCGGTGTATGGGAAACACAGCTGGCACCCACTTACCAGGTAAAAATGTGTATTGTAATTGTCTCGTATCTCACCTGACGGTGTCAATTTTAATGCCATGTTTCAGTTTCTTAACATTTTCAGAAACTTTGTAATCAAGTAAAAATAAGTTTCAATGATATGTAAATAAAACTGATGAAAGTTATACAACCAAATTAATTTTTGCTACCAATGTGTGTTCTTGGACCCTGTGTGTCGCTGCCTGAAGTTTGGAACAGATTGCAGTTCCCAAAATGTCGCATTCTGTCAGTCGTGGAAAAACTACTGTTTTTTCCTGTGCGAGATTCCTCGTGTTTGTTTTATTTGTGGAAGTAGATAACTAGCCTGTGTTGTCTTGTCTGTTGGACGTATATAATTTTTTTGTATGTG
Organism: Dryococelus australis; assembly: GCA_029891345.1. Taxonomy (NCBI): domain Eukaryota; kingdom Metazoa; phylum Arthropoda; class Insecta; order Phasmatodea; family Phasmatidae; genus Dryococelus; species Dryococelus australis. The sequence continues at coordinate 152,666,919 of CM056993.1, read as the reverse complement.
TGTGTGTGTGTATATATATATAGACAGAGAGGCAGGTGCACGCACCTGCCTCTCTGTCTATGTGTGTGTGTGTGTGTATATATATATATATACATACACACATAGACAGAGAGGCAGGTGCGTGCACGTGCACACACACGCACCATGTGCACACATGCACCATGTGCACACACGCACCACACACACTTATTTTCTCGTCGCTAGGTTACTTGTCTTGTTTTAGGATTTTTTCCGTCCTCAGTCTTGTTTCTTTTCCAGGACAGAGATGTGCATCACAATGGTGAATGTGTCCAAAAATCTCCATCTTGTCATTAATCCCCATTGTACTATTCATTTAAAGATCACAGTAACTTGTGTGTGACTGGGCATTAGAAAATTAATTTTGCTAACATTATGCTCTGCTCATAAAAAAATTGTAACAGTCAGAGCAAAGCAGTGAATTTTTCACTCTACAAAGGAGATCTAACATTCTGTATGTTTAATAGTAAAAATATGTATTTAAAATGAAAATTACTGTTCATTTGTTGAAATGTGCAAAATATTACCATACATAAATTAACTTTAAATGGTTTAGTAGATGTGAAACGCAGCATGACTATCAAACCTAGGCTAGCCCATCAACTGCTTGATTATGAAGACTGTTATACAGCAAATTTCCAATTACAAGAAAATGTTTATTTGAAAAATTATTTTAATTGAGGATATTACTCAAATTCCTGCACAATGAAAATGGTCAAAATTGATAAAGCAGAACAGTAAATTCAGAATTGCAACTGTATCATGACTTATCAGTTGTTCATACACTATGTATGAGAGGGAATGGCAAATAAATCATTGCAGCTTACCCTGGTAACTCCTGGTCAGATGGTGCATCAAGATCCTCACATCGCTCTCCTTCTTCCAAAGCTACAAAATTAAGACACAGAGTTAGGAAACACAATGCAAAACGTCATTTCACCAAACAATATTGAAAGATGTAGAAGTTTACTACAGTATTATGACATTAAAAGATTATGTGGAACTAATTTCCCATATACTTACAAGTCACAAAAGAATAGAACATTAACAAAAAATTGCCAATTTTTACAATTTTGGAAGTGCTGCTGACTGGTTATCTTACAGGTCATATTATCAAAGGCTAATACGTATCATAAAACAAATTTTTGCCACAAATATTTTAAAGCATCTGATGTGTATAGGCCACGTGCATGCATAGGCCGCACCAGAATAATTTTATGAAAAAGTAGGGACACTTAATATTTCAAGTAAAGTGCAACTGAATTTTTTATTCCCGTAAGTATTGCAGGGCCTCAGTGTTAGTGCTAGTGCGGAAGCCAACCGGCACAGCAACAGCAAACTATGGCAAAGTCAAACTAATTAGTTTGCCATTGAGCGTGCTGTCGCCATGCCGGCTGGCCTTTGCCTGCTGAAAAGAGGCAACAGTGCAGAGAACTTCGATCTTGTCGCGCCCTCAGTTGCCACAACCCCTCCTGCTCATTTTCTAGTCACTTTCATTTATCAGTGTTGTCCATGTGTTGCTTGTTTCCTCCCCTTCCTGCCCTTGTATAGATTTTTATTTGCCATTTTCAATCAGTTACTGAAATTTATAGCGATATTTTTGAGTTGTGCTGTTGTGCCATAACATACTTGTATTAATAATATGTGCACCATGCGAGTGTGTTTGTTTACACTTTACGTGGCCTGTGTGCCAAGTTGAGATTTATACACATGAGTGATGAGCTATTCATTTATTATTATTTTTTTGACTTCCTTAAAATCGAAGTTAAAACATTACAGCATACTGTATGTTGACAAATTTCTTTTTTTAATGCTAATATCTCGTAAATAAGCTGCACCACACTTTTTGTGGTGATTTTTTTTTTGTAAAAATGTGCAGCCTATACATGCTGAAGTACACTATATCTGCTACTGGACCATATATCTACATGGTTCCTGATGGCAACAGTTGCTTAGCACTGTTTTACAAAATCACATGGCTTCAAACAGGAAGGTGGTGAGTCCAAGTTTTGACGTACACTCACTACAAAACTATAAAATTCCTTGCCTCCCAGCACAGAACAATGAGCCAAAGCAGATGACAACTGGTAGAGAACTGCTTGTAAGTACATTGTCCTACTGCACTTGAAAGATATCAGCTGAGAAACGTGTCTCTACCCTTTCCACACACTCGCATGCATACACAATTGGTATAAGGAATGTGCACTGGCCAGCAGCGAGGAAGAAGGCAGCTGTTATCACCCCTTCCTTCTCAACCCTGGACTCTCCTCCCTACAGTTTGGTTCACATGTATGTAAATAGTCAGTATGGTCAGCAAGCAGTGTATTTGCCATGGCCCACTGTAGACACCAGGCCAGTAGTCTCACTGCTTTACTTACCACATGCATGGGGAGTGTCACACGGATGGATGTCTGGTCTAAATAAACTTGACATTAGATCTACTAGTATTTCTGTCCAACACCCACAGTCCAAACCCAGTGAGTATTTCACGAGGGAATTGGGTTGCATGTTCCAAGTATTATGCCATGCAAAAATAACAGAGTTAGCGCTATCACCTGCAATCAACATCTCCACCACAAAGTTATTTATGCACCGACTAGGCCAAAACCAGTGGACGCACTACAAAGCAATTAATCTAGGCAACCAATCCATTCCATTGTCTAAAAAAAGGAACTTCAGGGTAAATACACAATGAAATCTGGATAGTCATGATGCATAGAATTTTGAAGAAATTTGTTAGTGCATCCAAACACTGCACATATTCATTTACTAATACTGTATCTTAAATTCTAATTATTTACAAACAATATTTTGCAAGATTAAAGCAGAATTCTAATCCATGTTCAGAATTGTTCTCTATAGTACTGTGGTGCAGTGAAGTCACCATTTGGCCCTTCATGAAAGCAAAGAGGGTGCAGCATTGCAGCTAGATATATATCATTATTCGGGAAGTATTTTAAATGTCTATATTTCAGTAAAGGATAGTAATTCATGTAATATGTGAAAGGTCATGGCAATGACAACTTGTTTGTATTTCATATATTTTCGTTTTTCCAAATTTGTTATTTTTCTTTCCTCATTTGATCAGTAGTAACAGATATCAACAACAGATGTCATAGGACGATAGAGCATCTTTTCCTTTTCACTGGATTAGTAAACTAAAAACATCGCCACCGCAAGGCACAACATGGTGAAACGAGGAAAATAACAGAGGTCACCTTCAGCTGACGTGACCGACTGCTCGAAAACAGGTTTTCAATGAGGAAACTTTCGACCAATATATAAGGAAGTATGACCTTTCTCAGGTATCGCATCAGTCGACGAGCACAATCATTTGTCAGCTGTCAGTCGGACAGCCTGCAATGTGTGATCACGTGACTCGCACCGAACAGCGCCCGTGACTTTAACCTTCTTTTGTATTTCGGACATTTCAATTCAAATATCTATTAAATTTATTTTCCGTCGGTGCGAGGAGTCAATAGGGCACCAGGAGAGAAAAGTAAAGATTCTCTCTCGTCTTCGTAACGCTCAAACTCAGAAGTTTTGATTAATGAAGGCTGCCATTCTGTCTTGTTTTTTTTTTGTTTGTTCGTCAGCTGCGAGTGTCAATAGTTTGATTTGTTTTGCCGAGACGACAATCAATCTCCAGTAAACATTTAACGTCTTCTTTTATTTATTGGAAATCCTGGTATCAACACACTTTCATTATTATGTAGTCAAAGTCTCCAACTCACGCTGAGCTAGTCCGTTGGTGTTTACTGAGAACTACAATGAGAGAACAGGACAGTAACCTGTTACAAGGGGACAAACTGTACCTGAAGACATGCAGGGATGCCCCTAGTTGCAGGTCACAGGCCCACTATAAGGCACCCATCACCCACTCACTGACATGGAAGGGTAGGAAACTAGGTCATGTCCTGCTGTGGTTGAAGGCAAAAAGTGCTGTTAATTGATGTCAACTTACTCAACAGCTTGTGAACAGTATTGTCTACTATTGTTACAGTGCGGTTTCATGGTACATTTGCATGTACACCGATTAAATTAGCTATGAAATTAATTATCCTGAAGCATAATGCTCTAGGGCTCAGGTTAATGAGACGTAACTGTAGAAGTCGTGACTTTATTAGAGCTGGCCGGTCGCACTGGTTTAAGGCGACTAGTTGCGATTTTTTTTTTACAGGGGCCCTACTGGTATAAAGTGTTGGCCAAGTTGATTGTCTACTGGGCACAAAGTCTATGGTTGGCTTGGCTATTGGCCAGGTAGTTTGTCCTGAGGTTAGTAGCTTACTTACGCTGATGCTGGGACGACTAGGCAGTGCTGCTGGCGGAGGTAGATTGCCCACGCTGGCTGCTACTGCTGAAATTGCTGCTACCTCTTGGCGAGCTGGTGTAGCAACAGATGCCGAACCAAGGACAGGCGAGTCTTAAGGGCACCTTCTCTCCCTGACATACTGTTGCAATGATTATATGCGGCATCCCTGGTACCTTCCGGGGAGCTGAGAATGGTGAAAGGGAGGGAGAAGGGAAGTGAGGCCCCACCAACTTACGGTCGGCCTGAGCTCGTTCCCGGAGGTTATCTTGCCCAAGTGACTTATCAGTCTCGATAAAGCCCCAGGTAGCTTTGTAGGTAGTTGTTGCCTTCCTTTCCTTCAAGTCCTTCCCACTCCTTTCGGTAAAAGGCATGAGAGTGCTAAACCTTGCCTTGGCGGATAGGAGAAGGTAATGTGCAGTTCCCTGGCTGATAGTGTTTCTGCTGCCATGGCAGTTGGGCTAACGCCAAGACTAACCGTTACTCCAGCAGGTAACACAAACGGTGGGGTGGTTGTAGAGCGGGTATCTCAGAGTCGTTCCAACAACGACGACAGGTGTAATCCTAGGGCAGACAGGCCCAACCCAGAGACAACCGAACACACTCTCTGGCAACTTACATAGTGTGGTGGACGGGTGCAAATTGGTCTAGTGGCCTCTCCTCTTTAGGGGAGTATGGCTAGTGGTTGTGGCGCTACCATTTGATGCACTGGGTGCACAGAATGGGTGGCTATCGAATGTGTGTGTTTTCTCTTACGTTTGAGTCCCTGAGGAGTCCACAGATCTAGACTAGGCGGTAAAATGTAGAGTTCAAATTCCAGTTTCCTGCTCTACTCTGTTAGGGCGTGGTGTCTACTAGGAATCTCGATGTATCCAAGAAAATGAGAAATCAGTGTAGGTTAGGAACACGTTTATTTCGAGACGAATAGAACACGGTGGCCTATACTACCACTTGACTACCTTGAGCTGACCACAAGTAATAGACTACGCAAAATCCAGGCGAAGGGGACCTGGTTCTAAACTAACGGGTGCCAGTTTCAACTAAGGTAGTTATTTAACTTTACCTGTCTATACTGTGACAGTGTCCTGAAGGGACTTAGGGGACCCACTTCCTGAAGGGAACGTGAGGTAGCCGTTGCCGTGGGCAAGCGAGTGGGAGGATTGACGTCTTCTAGAAGGTTAGCAGGGAGAGGACTTCTGGATTATCTGGATGCTAGCGGCGGCGATGCTGAAGCGCTTCTAGGTGTCTAGGCAATCTCCATCGTATGAGGCGGTGGAGCGAATTGCCAGCTTGAAGTGGCTCTGAGAAGAGCCAGACGACAACTGATGATCGGTCAGTGCACCGGTACATATAGTGCCGGCCTAGGCCTCACCATGCCTAGGAGTGGGGTGCGATGCGCACTTGTCTGTGGGTGGAGTGAAGGGCTGTCTGCTGGAGGCCATTGTTGACTAGTGGCGCTATCTTTTGGCACGCCCCTTAACTATCTGCTCGCTCGGGGGTGGCAGCGGTGACTCGCCCGCTGACTTATTCAAACTTATAATCTTCTAGGAGGAGAGCTAGGCATTGCTTACTGATAGCGCTGATGATGAAAAGAATAATTCTGTCAAGTCTGTAATATTCCCAGCAACCAGGAAATATCCTGTAGCCTCTCTGGTGGTAATTATACAGATCAGACCCTGTCCAATATGCTTTGGAAATTGTGCATAGATGAAGCGTTTCATTTTCTTCTAAGTCAGTAAGCATCACACGTCAATTATCCCCCCCTCCCCAATCCGCGCTGGTGCGACTGAGATTAATCTGGGTAATGAAGAAAGTTGCAGATGATGTAGAAATGTCATCCCTTGAAGACAGCGTTTTGCCTCTGTATCGCTCTCCACTCTGTACACTGGAGTCTGACTGTAGCAGCAGCGCATGCCAGGTGACTCATCAAAGGCTGGCTGGATGCTGGCTGACTAGCGCTATCTCTCTTGCTCACTAGACAGCAGAGATGAGGCAGGGTAAATGACTGCTAATGGCTTGTCTTCTTCCCCTCCAATGGGGAGACACGAAGCGAAGGGGAAAGAAAAGAGTGGGCAAAAATGTGTGATGCGATGTCGAGAGTGGGGGTAGTTGTGTCCCTTCGTTTCTAAACGTGCAGTTTTAAAAGATCAAGTGAAGGGTTGGGTATTGAGTTACAAATATCTTTTAACAGATATTCTCCTGTTGGGAAAAAAAGCAAATACAAGTAGCACAAAAGTTCGACACTCTGTGTGTAGAAAATTGCCCCACTCATGAGAGGCGAGTTAGCTATCTGTTTACTTGCTGTGGCCGCAGAAGGCGGAAAATGAACTGGCCCTGCCTGGCCGTCCTAAGCGTGTCGCACAGCAGGTAAATTTACGTGTGAAACAGTGCCGGCATATGACCTGTCACCCTCGCCAATGAGAATCATCCTACTAATACAACAAAATCACAAGTTCCCTCAAAAAAGTTAATTTACAAAATATTAAACATGGCTACCAACAGTAAAAAAAGAAAAAACATCAAGACCTTCAAAACAACAAGAGCACTGAGTATTTACAAACATCAGACTCTAAAATATTATTCACAACAATGCCAAAATTTGTTCGTTTATAATGTGCCTTTCATTTATTATTTGTTATTCATTGACTGGTTTTGATGACGTCAGGCTTTAGCATGTTGCCATCAGCTTCTCAGGATTTGAAGTCTCTAGCATACTCTAGCACTTGTTTATTTACACACTGGAACAACGGGAACTGGAAGTCCTTTCATAACTTTTTGTTTTCACAGCACAATATACTAGGCACTTAACAGCGTCCTTGGGTGCCTACTAAATTCACTAAAATGACAAAGCGTATTTATTTACGTAGTTTAAAGTTTGTCTCTGTTCCTTTACCGATTCAACACACGTCATGACAAATTGGCAGTTATTTATTTCTGCAGTTGATTGTCTCTTTCACTGGTTTTACGAAGCAACATTTTTGGCACAACTAATTATCAGTTCAAATTATTGCTATTGACAGCTAAATGTTTACCTTTTTTTTCCAAATCGCTCTTGACAGCTATAAAATAAAGTTTGGAGCATTTCACTCACGAGTTTTGTGGTGCTTCTTGGGGGATCAGCCCCTCTTCCTCAGCGCCACATGGACACACTGGAACAAGAACTGAAGTATTTTTTTCACTATTCGTTCTCACAACACGTTACACTAGGCACTTCACAGCGTAATATAATGAAAACATTTCCGCAGCCATCAATTCCTGCATCAGTCAGTAAAACATAAAACCTTTTGCAACTGTCAATGGTTGTTTGCCTCCACGGGGCTTCTTGGTACTGACCAGGCTGGAGAGCGCACGTGCGGGCTGCTGTCTTCGCACCTGGCCTACAGGTTCTGGGTCATCGCCGTACAATATAAGCTATAACCATATACAGGAAATATCAATGTAAATACTATGCCCCAACCCCCCCCGGCAGATCCCCTAGAGCTATGGGGATCTGCCGAGGGAGGCAGTCCAAAGTTGCAAAAACAGCGGTATATACCATTCTTTCTTGAACACTTAAGAGTTATTTGCTTTGTGACCTGTGATAACCTCATATGTGATTATAGCCATAAGGAAACTTATCTACTGAACTCTGTACATTGATCTCTTGTAATGTCGCAACTCTGATAAGAGACTATATATCAGAAGGCATTCACAATCTACTGACCAGTGTGACTTTAGACTTTGATGGTATCATATTACAGTGTGTAACCTAATAGGTTGTGCTAACTTTCTAAAATTACATTACAATTCTGAGGATATAAATTTATTGATTCAATACTTGCCAGCGGGGGGACGATCAGCTGGGTCCTCCTCCAGGAGGGGCGGCCAGCAGAGGCGGAGGCTGGACAGACTCCGATGTCTCTCCGGCCGGGCAGCTGGGCTCATTCTCTTGTACCTCTGAAGTGGCCTTGGCGCCTTGCAGCATCAAGACCGGCCTCGATGTCACCAGCACTTCTTCTGGGAGACTCCCTTTCAGAAGGCAGAGTCTGGTAGTCGGTTCCAGCATTCGAAGACGGACCCTGGGTGGCCGATGGAGGCAGAGGCATTTCGGGCTCCTCTGCCTCCTCGGTGCAGTGGCTGCTGAGCTCATCATTTCAACCCTTGGCTGGGATGGCCACTTTGTCCAGGCAGAACACGGCCGGGAGTGCAGGCTAAGTTGGGTCCTCCAAGTTGGCCTCAATGTCACCGGCACTTCTTCTGGATGCCTCCTCTGCGGAAGGTGGCGTTTATGGAATCTGCGTTGTCATCCGGTATGGCAATCTCCAGGCTGGGTTGGCTCTCTCAGGTCAGTGCTTCCAGAGAGACCAATTAAGGTAGAGGCTCTTGATGTTCCTGTACCTCATTGGCTCCCTGTCCAGTGGGCTGCGCCATGGCGCAGAATGTTGCTAGGTGTAGACTGTAGAAAGCGTATAGAGGCAGCACCTCGTGGTGCAGGGAACTCTACCCTTACCAGCGTAGCTTGGCAGCTTACTGGATAAACTTCTTAATCGTCCTCCGGCCTCTGTGGGGGAGGCATCTCAGCGGAGGCTGGTTAAAGAGCGGGATTAGCTTCATATTCTTCACATTCGTCGGTATCTGATCCCGGGGTGTTGGCGGTGGGTTTGAGTCCTTCCCCAGGAAAGGGGCGTATCTGCCCTTGGGTGGCTTCCTGATTCATCCTTGTGCATCTTCAGCCCAGTAGACATGGTCTTGTGTGCCTACAATCTTGTATGGGCCTTCTCATTTCTCAACCAGTCCAGTGCTGAACTGGCCGCCTTTGCTCAAGTGATGATTCCGGAGGAATACAGCACTACCCATGTTAAAGCTTCCTACCCTGGTATGGGGCTGCAGGTACTTCTTCACGATGTATTGAGACTGTGCCTATCATTCTTGGTCCATCCAGGCCAAAGCCACCTTGCGTATTTCCTTCAGCTGAGGAGGCTTGCTGCGCTGTTGATCCCACTGCGAGTCTCTTGGGTGGCAGAGAGTTTGGCCCAGGATGAGCTGGCTGGGGTTTGCGTTGATGGACCCATTAGTCCTCCTGTGGAGGGCGAAGAAGATCGTCGGAGGCTCTACTAGAGTTCCCGGTTCCTCCGCTCAGTAGGACTGGCTTGCGAGTGGTACGGGGGTTGGTCGTCCAGGTCTCGACTCAGCACGTGTAGCACGCCTTCTGCCAGCGCTGGCCGGTGAATTGGGTGCCGTTGTCTGTCAGTATACACTATGGGTATCTCCAGTGAGGAAAAATCTCCACCTCGAACTTCCTGATTATGTTGGTGGCTTCTTGACTGGGAAGTGGAAAAGCCTATACCCTACGTGAGAAGAGGTCAGTCACCACCAGTAAGTAGCAGATTCCCCGGGTGCTTCTGGGGTAGAGACCCATCAGGTCGGGCGCTATCTGCATACATGCGGTATGTGGACAACGGCGCTTGGAGGCTGGCGGTGGTACGGGGTAGGCCTTGCTGCGGCAGCATGCCTCACAACTCTTGAAGTACTGCCGGACGTCGCGGCTCATATAGTCTCAGATATAGCATCTTCCCAGGTCACACAATGTCTCCTTAATTCCTGGATGTCTAGCTTGCAGGTCATCGTGGTAATAGCGGCAAAGGTCTGCTCTTAGCCCTTTTGGTATCCATATTCACCAGTTTGTCCCAGGTTGTCCGGTCCGGAACCATACAATGTCCTCTCCGAGTTTGAAGCGCTGAGGGTTGTCCTGGAGAAATCTATGGATATCTGGGTCTTGCTGTTGGTGATATGTTTTGCAGTATTTGTTCAGGCAGAGGTAGAGTAGCCGGATGTGTTCCTTGAGGTTGCCGTCTGGCACTGGAGGGGGAACCATCATTTTCCATTCCTCCTCTTCCTTTTCTTCTCCATCGAGGTTTGGCTAGCAAGACAGGGCATTGGGCAAATCATTCGATTTTCACGGGCAGTGATGGACTTCTAAATCAAACTTGGTGAGAAACATCTCCCATTGTCCGAGCATGGCTTTCAATCCTTTTGATTCCCGGAACCACTACAGCGCTGCACAAAATTAACTTCTTGCCCTCCAAGTAGTAACGGTACTTTCTGATGGCCCATATGACTGCGAGGGACTCCTCCTTATTGATATGGTACCGCTGTTTGGTGGTGTTTAGGCGAGTGCTGGTCTACGCATTCAATTGCGTGTGGCCCTCAGCATTTTCTTGGTACAAAATTGTCCCAAGACTGTTCTGGCAGGCATCTGTCTCCCTGTGGGTGATGCAGCAACTGGATATGGCAGAAGCTTTCTACGAGAGCCTGAAAAGTGTGACATTGTTCAGGTCCCCAAATCCAGCGACTTCTTTTTACAGCAGTGGGTGTGGGGGGCCATTTTGCTGTTAATGTCCAGTACGAAGTCACATAGCCAGTTGCAGCAACTTCTTTTTCTAGCAGTAGGTGTAGGGGGGCCATTTTGCTGTCAATGTCCAGTACGAAGTCACATAGCCAGTTGCAGCGACTTCTTTTTCTAGCAGTAGGTGTAGGGGGGCCATTTTGCTGTCAATGTCCAGTACAAAGTCACACATAGCCAGTTGCAGCGTCCCAGGAAATGTTGCAAATTCTTCTTCGTAGATGATTCGTCTGCCTCTTTAATAGCTTGTATTGACGAAGATTGTGGGTAGTTTCCATCTGGAGATACGGCGTGGCACAAATAGTCAATTGATATCTTGCCGAAGTGACTCTTCAAATGCTTGCAAGTTAATCAGTGTAGTTCCAAGCGCTCTAGGATTCGTTGCAAGTGCCCACAGTGCTCTTCCCAGGACTTGCAATAAATTATCATGTCGTCTAAGTAGCCAAAACAGAATTGGCCAACATAGCCGGTAAGGACCTCGGCTGACATGAGCCTCTGAAAGGTGGTTGGCACATTATTTAGACCAAACGGCATTACTCTGAACTGTAATGTCTCTCCCTATGGTGTGCTGAATGCCGTGTATTTGCGGCTGTCTGGATGGATCATGATCTGCCAGTACCCCGATTGCATGTACAGGATACTAAAGATTTTGGCCTCCCCTATATCTCTCAGCATATGAGCGAGGTTTATGGCAGGCAGAGCTATGGGATGCGTGACGTCATTCGAGTACTTATAATTAATGTAGAAGAGCAGGTGGCTGTCCTTGGGTACAGGTACGATGAGGGAATTATAAAGTGAACCTGAAGCTAGACTATTCCTTGGTTCATCTCCTCCAAATGTGTCATAATCAAATGACTTCTTCTGGCACACACACTGTACGGGCAGTTGTATATTGGGGTGTCAGTTGTTTTCCATATCTCATGCTGAATTTACCAGGTCTGGCGCAATTATCCTGGTTGGCCAAATGCACCAGCGTGTTCGGCAAAGATCTGCCCCAGTGGGTTGAACTCAGGTCCTTCTAACTGATGGATTATTTCACTTGGGTTGTTGAGACTGAAAAATTGTAAATAGCTTGTTTAAAGTGTTGTGAGGGCTTGGGTCCGAATACTGACTAGGAGCATAGCTTCAAAACGAGATGTTCAACACATGTGCTTGAATTTAGTGTCACTACAGAGCGCCATGACTTCAGTCCTGCTGGTGGCTGCTAAGAGCGGCAAGGCAGTACAAGATGGCGGCGGGCATGGCCGGACGTGAGGCATTCGTTACTGTTCATAAAGCATTAAATGTGTTAAGTTTCAAATAGAAACATTTAGATACACAGCAAGGAACATATTACATGCTGTGTTACAAATGTGTGTGATCGAAATGCTGCAGCACCATTAATAATAAACTAGATGTTTGAGTAGTGGGAACAGGTGCCTTTTGGTGTTCCGAATTACTGCGACAGCGGCCGGTAATATTAATTATGACTGAGTTCTAGGTGACCGGGTCTGTAGGCACATTCTATACACTGTGTTGTTGGTTTAAACTTCGGACTAAAGAAGATTTGTGATTCAAGAATTTTGTGTCTCACCATGGCTGACAAGGCTGCAGCATTAGAGCGACGCTTAGAACGTGCGGAAAATTGGTTACGGTGGGCCACCGAACACGCCAAAATGGTTTCCACAGATCCAACCACAAGGCAGCTGTTTGCTGTTACCTGCCACGATTTAGCCCAGATATGCTAAGATTTGAAGACTATCATCTGACTTACGATCTAACAAGTAGGGACAAGACGGACTTCAATGATGCTACACACCCAAAAAAGTTAGATAGTTTTGATGACTAATTCTATGAAATTACTGCTATTTGCAATTCATTAGAACCCAGTAAGGAGTCTACCAACCCTGCATACAGTTCTTGCTCTGCCACTTCATACCCTTGCCACCCATTGAATTACCGCACTTCAGCGGTAATCATATCTATTGGACAAGCTTTTCCAACTTAATTAGTGCCTTGGTGGCTGACAATCCCAATCTTACTAATGTGGAGTGATTGTCATATCTGAAATCATACCTGTCTGCACATGTATTGTCTGTAATCCAAGCATTGCCACTTACTGAAAGGAATTATGAAGTGGCCTGGGAATTATTGAACAAACAATATAATAACAAAAGACTTATTGTGTCTTTACACATTGATACTATCATGCATGCTCCCTTAGTATCACCAGATCAATAAATGGGCTACCGTCAGTCTTAGATCAACATAATGCTGCACTGTGAGTATTAGATGTTGATGTAGACAAGTGGGACCCATTGCCTCTCCATATAGTTGAAGCCAAGTTGAATCCCCTTTTGCGCAACCAATGGAAACTTTGCATAAATGACAAGATAGCTGAGCTGCCAATGGTGACATAGTTAACAATTCTAGAAGGGCATCGCCGTACCACTGAATTGTAATTAGCCACTGCATCACAACCTAAGTCAAGGTCAACTATGCTGCAACAAAAACCCTACTTTGCCATTCCCCATCACGGTCATTTGCTATGAACACTGTGACCAATGTGAATGTTACGTGTGCTGTCTGCACTGATAAACCTGAAGTGTATCGATGTCTCCAATTCTTAGAGGCACCCTCCCCAAGAATGGCATAAGCTAACTAAGTCAGCACAGCTTTTTTAATGGTTTACATTGTTCCCACCAGTCCTGGACATGAATGTGAAATAGAAACTGTTGTACTCGTAGCTCCCGACATAACATATTACTACACTTCGCTCAAGCTTTATCTACAGAGAGCATTGAGGAATCGACAGTGCCTGGTTCTCATGCCCTAAGACCTCAAGGTCCTGACAGAGGCGTCCCATCAACAGTACTTCTGTCTACTGCCCTGGTGGAGATTCCAGTTGGAAATGGTAACTCACAGACAGTGCGTGCTCTACTTGATTCAGCCAGTCAGTCAAGTTTTATTACTTAGGAAATGTGTCAGAAGGCTTGGATTAAGGTACAGAAGAACATCATTGTCAGTGTACAGCATCTCTCAAAGTGCCAGTGTACACTGTGAAGGGGGTAATAGATTGCCTGTTAACTCCAGTTCGGCAAGATTACCCTCATTTGAGCTCACTGCATTTGTCTTGCCGAAAATAACTAGTTTTCTGCCAACTGCACAAATTGAGACAAATTCATGGCCCCACCTCGCCTATCTTCATCTTGCTGACCCACATTATGCCAGTCCTGGGCCAGTTGATTTATTGATAGGTGAAGATTTCTTCCTCTACGTGTCGAAGGGTGGTTCTGAAAGACAAGGTAGAGATCTACCAGTGGCGATTGACAGTCTTTAGATGGGTAGTCATGGAGAGGGTGCCTGCCTCTGCACTGTCGAGGAACTGTGGTTCACTTCAAGCATGCTCACCTACACTAGACAAAGCAGTCCGACAATAGTGGGAAATTGAGAAAGTTGCAATAACTGTAAGGCCTACCTAAGATGACCTACAATGCGAGCAAGTTTTTACTGCAACTTGCCAAAGGAATGAAACAGGTCAGTACAGTGTGGCCCTACCCTTCAAGAAGCCCCAGCCTCTCTTCAGAGAAACACGAGTGCAAGCCCATCATCAGTTCCATAACCTTGAACGCAACGTAAATTGTGATCCTAGCCTAAGGGCATCTTACACATTGTTCATGATAGATTACTTAGCGCAGGGTTACATGTTCCAGATACCTGCCTCGCCGCTTAAGAGACCTACATTTTATACATCACACCATGGCATTCTGAAGCCAGAAAGCGGTACCACAAAATTGAGCATGGTCTATGATGCCTCAGCAAGAGATACTATTGGAGTGTCCCTAAACGACTCATTGCTCACTGGTTCACGGCTACAAGGAGACATATGGAAATTCTCCTCCACTTCCGTAGTCATACTGCCTTCACAGCTGATATAAGGCAAACACATCATCAGATCCAAGTTCACGAAGAGTTTCAGGATTACCAATGCATTTTGTGGAGACCCTCAGATCAAGACCCAGTTGGTGACTATCGACTCAATACTGTAAACTACAGCATTTCATCATCACGCTTTCTCGCCATTCAAACACTGTACCAACTAACTGCTTACGAGAGGGAACGTTTTCTACATGCTGCTTCAGTGCTATTAACTGATTTTTATGTATATGACCTTGTGTCAGGTGCACCAATGACACAAGCAGCCTTGTCGTTATAGAAGGACTTAATGGATTTTTTAAGGGTTGGCGGATTGTACTTGCAGAAGTTTGCCAGCAAATAACGAGTCTTTACTCTCCTGGCTTCCTGCAGACATGGTCCAAAGTAATGAGGCACTGTCACTAGACAGCAATTGTGGTCTTCTGACAGTGAAAAATATTATGCCTCCAGTGACAGACTAAAGTCGACACCTTCTCATCATACAAGGTTCAGTCAATTTCTACCATCTCTACCAAACAAAGAATATTATTAGACTTATTAACCTGGATATTCAATTGTCTTGGGTGGTTGTCACCCATTGTTCTGCTGGCAAAATATCTCATACAACATCTGTGGATCCGCAATATTGACTGGGATGACCCATCCCCAGCAGACATATTAGCCACTTGGAAACACTTTCAGAATGAGCTTCCCAGTGTGGTAAGCATTGCTATTCCTAGACTGGTGCTTGTAAACCAGCAGAATGTGGATCTTCAGCAGTACAGGTTTTCTGACAGTTTGGAACGTGAATACACAGCTGTTGTCTACCTGTGAATCACCTTACCAGATGGTCCAGTAACTGTTCATCTAATAATTGGCAAGTCAAAGGTGGCTCCCACCAAGCAAGTATCTCTACCTTGTCCAGAGCGATGTGGGGCTCTACTGCTTGCTTGTACCATGCGCAAAACACAGGATAACCTCAGTTCCCGTGATCACATCTCCTGAACCGTTGCCTACACTGATTCAATGACTGTTCTTCACTGGGTCAATGACTCACCATATGGCTGGAAAACATTTGTCGCTAATCAGGTCAGCCAAATCCAGGATCTTATTTCATCAAAAAACTGGAATTACGTAACATCAGAAAACAACCTTACTGACTGTGCTTCTCGAGGTATCTTTCCCAGTGAGCTGACTGCACATCTATTGTAGTGGACAGATCCACCATAGCTGTGAGAGATGCCAGAACACTGGCCTCAGCCTTACCTAACAAGGAGTCACATTGATGAAACACTTGTAGAACAATGGGTTGTCACTCTCCATGCTATTGAAATTCCTACTGACACTTCAATGGTGCAAGATTAAACGTGTCACCGCCTACTGTTTGCAATTTGTGAAGATTCTGCATATAAAGAAACCTAATGATGGTCTTCCCTGTCCTGAGGAACTTAATGACACCTTGATGGTATGGATTAAGATTGCACAATCTGAAGCCTTTGCCGCAGAAATAAGGGCACTGCAGGCAAGACAGCCATACAGGGGCCCCACTATTCAAGTTGTCTCCCCTTGTAGATCCTTCTGGAATTGTTAGGGTGGGTGGACGCTTGATGTTTGCATTTGGCTGATTTGCCATATTACGAGGCATCCAATACTACTACAAAAACACCACCATCTCACCAAGCTCTTGTTTGACCACCTTCATGAACATCTGTTGCACTGTGGACCAATAATCCTGCAATCAGACCTGCAACAAGAATTTTGGATCATGGGTCCTCGCAACCTCATTCAACATAGACTTAAGAAGCGTGTACTTTGCTTCAAGGTACGCCCTACACTACTGGAGCCACCCAATGGGCTATCTCCCAGCTGATCGTGTTCGGCAGTCAAAGCCATTTTTCAAGGTGAGTGTTGATTATGCAGGACCCGTTAAGATTACATTATCACGGTTGAGGAAGGTATGAGTCATTGATGCATATATATGCTTATTTGTTTGTTTTGCCACCATGGCAATTCATTTTGAACTGATCTCATCACTGAGGCCTTTCTAGCGGCATTCCGTCACTTTCTCTCTCATCATGGTCAATGTGGTACCAACTTTGTTGGTGCTAATCGATACTTGGGAGAATTGAGGATGTTCATGAATGATAAGGACATGCAAGATGTGTTTGCACAGGCTCTGAACAAACACCAATGTGACATGGCATTCCCCTTTCAGACCCTCATTTTGGAGAATTATTTTTAAGAACTGAGACCACTTTATTATATTAATATTACAGCTGTAACAGTACTGATAAATATACAATGTCCATTTTATCAGCTTGTTTGATATATACTTGGTCGGAATTGTACTTAATATTCCTTGCCCCAATTCTAAGAGGAGGCGTGATTTAGGAAGACTCAAATTGATATAAAAAAATGGCTTACCATTGCGGTAAATACGGTATATTTTCTTCTGACTGGGAAAAATTCCCATTGCCAGTGTCAGTTAGAGAAATTTCATTTTGTCATGTTGCAGAACAAGAACGTTCCAGTCTATTTGCCTGTGTGATGGCTATGTGTGCCTATTTATCTTTGGTACGTTGTACGTTTGTTTTCTTTTAGTGTGCGTTTATTCAATTATAACAAAACTTTTACAATTGATCTATAATTACAGTTACATACAAGTTTACTGCATCCAAATATTATTATTGAGTGAATGTTCCTAAAATTAGTTAACAATGACAAACTAACGAGACAGAAATTGTCTTACCATTGAACGCAAAAGGGAAATCCTAAAATGCATTGATGTACACACGGGCACACGAGTCTCCTTAGCTAATGAACTAGGGCTGCCAGTTTCTACGTTGAATACAATAGCCAAGATGTGAAGTTTAATTGAGAATATTGCTGAACATAGCGGGCAGATGCAAAAGAAAATAAAGTGTATTAAAACTTCAAAATATGAAGCGGTTGACAGTCTGCTGAAATAGTGGTCTGTAAGTGTAAGAACTGCCGGTATTTCCATTGACGGTAAAATTTTACGTGAAAAAGCACTCCATATCGCAGCACGTCTTGGGATTGACAATGTCACTGCTTCCAATGGTTAGATTGACCGTTTCAAAAACCACTACAATGTAGTTTATAATAAGGTTTCAGGGGAAAGTCGAAGTGGTGATCCAAGAACTGTCGAGCACTGCCGAGGAAAGTTACCAGATCTTGTGAGGGGTTATGACTCTCGGGACATTTTCAACTGCGATGAAACTGGTCTTTTATACAATGTGTTGCCTAACAAAACTTTTTGTTTTCGTGGTGAAAAGTGCTTTGAGAGGAAACTTAGTAAACATAGGCTCACAGTAATGTTGTTCACAAGTGCAGATGGTAGTGAGAAGTTGCCTCCTGTTGTGATTGGCCAGTCCTTGAAACCTATATGTTTTGCAGGAGTGAAGACATTGCCTACGAAGTATACTGCAAACAAAAAAGCTTGGATGACAAGTAAATTGTTTTCTTCCTATTTTTATGCCCTGGATGCATAGATGGGAGTGCAGAACAGAAAAATTATTTTGTTTACAGATAACTGCCCAACCCACTCTGGAAACATAGTTTTAAGAAATGCCAAGAGTCGAATTTTCCCCCCCTAACTGCGCCAGAGAAGCTTCAGCCTCTAGATGTGGACATCATTCACAGTTTCAAGGCAAAGTATAGAAAGAGGCTGGTGTAGAAAGCACTGAATTTGGTCGACAGTGCTTCTAGTGGAACATCCAACATGAGCATCAATGTGCTGACTGCTCTACATTACATCGCACGAGCATGGTCTGAAGTTGAAGTTGGCACCAGTCAAAACTGCTTCGAAAAAACAGGTTTTCCTGTTAAGAAAACTGATGTTATCCTGGAGGAGCAAGAGGTAATTTCTGCTGAGTGGGATGTTCTTAGTGTGGGTGCTTCTTTTGAAGAGTTCAACATTGATGCTGATGTTATGACACCTGAAGTGGAGTCTGTTGATGTTATAGGGCAGCATTTGGAAAACAAGGGCATCAGTGATGAAGCACAATGTGAAGATGACCATGAACAGGAAAAGGAAGAGGAGGAGGAAGAGGAACCACCACCGCCCACTTACAGAGAAGATGAAGCCCAAACATTGTTAATAGATACGTAAGTGTTAGAGGCAGTGAGCAAGGTTTTGTCCATTTGTACAAACTACAACAGGAAATAGAAAAACTGAAGCGCCAAACACAAAAGCAAAATACAATCTTAGACTATTTTTTAAAAAAGCAATAAATAGTAAGTAGAGCCATTTTTTCATATGTGATAATTTCTTTTGCAAAAGATTTTAATTTCAATTTAGTTTTATAATTTTTTTTGTCCTACATGAATGTACAGCAGGTTGTGAACATTACTTACATAAAATTATTTCAAACAAAAGGTAAATTACTTTCAATTTAATGTTTCCCTTCATTTACACCATTTTTTATTTATCCCTTGAAAAGTGTACGATAAGGGTTCTTCTTTACCTGCTTGCAAAATATTCAGCAGTTCCTTCAAACTAAATTGAATTGACTTTCATATTCAGAATGGAGATGATTATCACTTCATCTGGTTGCAAAATAGGATAACGAGCCCAACCCAGTCTGCAAAGACTCTCCTCCCTCTCCGGAGCATGCGCCAAGGCTCGAACTCCATCTGCTCCAGCCGGAAGCTTGAGAAGGCCGCCAGCACTCCAGCTCCTGCACAGTTTGGGTAAGGCTCGTCCACCCCAACCACTACACACCATACGGCGAACTCCTACCACCTGTACCTATTACCCTCACCTTAAGTCAATTTTCTTTAACTCTCGTGGTAGCAGGTTGGTATGCAATTAACGTTCCCCTGGAGACCTCCCTTTAATTTCATCATACGCTGTGAATTGCGTGAATAGATATTTTGCTATTCCTTTTTCCAGGCTTGCCTTCAACTGAAGAGAGTTTTATTATTGGGTCAAATATTTTAATATTTTTCTTCTTGTATTAATTTTATACGGTGATGTCATTATTATTGTTGTTTCACATAGCAAAACTTACGTAACTCATACTTTGTGTGTGTCGCCTACATCACTAATAGAATAGTTTTCCTGGTCCATTATAAAGCTCAATGCATTACACCCACGGTGGACTTGGTAGCCACCAGAGACATGAGAGACGCACCTTAAATTGATCACTATCTATTAATAATCTGCTAGCCAGTTCAAGTCCTGTTGCACTGTTACTGGTAGAACCAATAGTCACCTGTTTCTTATGATACTGTAGTACCAGCGACCCATGAGGGTCCACTTGATCATTTGTTAGGTTGGTGCTCACCTGAGGACACTGAGCGGGAAGACATAGCTCCAGAACCCGCCGAGAATGTCGTACCCATTACCGTACCAGAAACACTGATAGCCCATGCTCTGGTTACCCCGGCTCCTTCAAGCATCCTATGATTAGCTTTAGGTAGGTGGATTCTGGTTCGACACCCAACAGTGGAAGCCCTACCTACCAAATTTACTATAAGATTAGCCTCCGGGAAATTCATTAGGGTTCGACTCCCACCGAAGGTCCGCCCCTAAACCACGTGGCAAATTCCAGGCAAATTTTGTTACCACAAGCCAGCTAAACCCCGTCACCCCAGCCAGATAGATAATCTCCACAATCACCCTCAACTAATCACTCACTCATTTATTCACCCTATTTTGGGACCGCTGGCATCCCACCTATTCACAGCCCTAGTTGTAAGGGTGGTAAAACTCCCCGGACGGGAGCTTATTTCCATATGCCTCACCCTGGGGTTTGATTCCCCTCTCCTCCGGTGGAATAAAGAGGGCAATCAGCATAGTCTCTTCTTCATTCGAAAAAACCAAGAGGTTCGGCATGCATTAATACTAAAAGACTACCACCATCACCTCCACTTCACCTCAAAGGTGCAGCTACCAGACCACTCACCCAGACCACCACTGTCAGGAGATATTTATTACACCAGGGACTAGCCGCCCACAATATTGTATCTCAAGTCCGAGCTAATGTTTGGCCAGACACCAGTTGTGAACAGTCAGGTACAATAAGGCCAATCACAAGCTTCCCTTATTGCATTTGCACATATTTGGATAGTTACATGTCCAGTATTTCAGCCAGCACTATTCAAAGCACCACATCATGTGGTTGTGATTCCAGCCAACCCAGGCCACCTCACCTTCTCCAATCCACCAAGTAACAGGATGAATGGGGCTCTCGTTCCACATTGAGAACAGGGAGCAGGTGTAGATGCCAATAACTCCCTGAGCTAGAGATGATGAGGCATCAAAGTCTAAACTCATTTGCGCAAGCAGGACCAGGCTCCATGTCAATGTTGAGTCATGTACATACTGTCAGCTACAACCTTCCCTGTATGCCAGGCAGATAATTACAGAGAATGCCGATGGAAAAGCTGTTCTGATGATGTAAACATTTTAGTTGTTTTGACTTAGGATACCCTTGAAGAAGGGGCTGACGAGCAGGTTTTGGAAAGTCCACAAATGCTGATGTTATATACAAAAACCTATTGCTCCAGAATCCCAGTCAGCCAACACAAACCATGCCAAGTTATCATCATAGCAGAAATGTCCAGTTTCACCTCTGTCTGATCTGCCACTAAATTGCTCAACTGGTATTGTCATGTGCGCCATTGCAAAATCTGATACACAATCCAGGAGCACACTTGGAAGAAAGAGACCACAATGCTACTGGATAAAACACAGTATGTAACTGCATGCCTTAGGACATCCTATGGTCAAGCATAACACAGGGCTGAATCCATCTCTGATCTAAGTAGCTGCACTTAAGACAGAATCAGCTCAATTTCTTGGATTAACTTGTTATTGAAAATGTGTATATGCTGGGAATGCTGTACTGCAGATACCAGTTTTGATGAGCACAATTATAATTCCCAATTGACAATATTTGGTAATACAGTCGACTCTCGATGTACCGTTATCGCATGTATTGATAAACCGCATCCACCAACAATTTTTGTAGTACCGGCGAAATCCCTATGAAAACAATGTTAACATAAACTGCTTGTATCGTTTATTGCATGGAGTATCGAACAAAGGATATTTCGGGTCCCTTCACCTAATATTTCCCACAACACTATCATTAAGCTGGTAGTTTATGCAAACGTCTATAGTC
Organism: Dryococelus australis; assembly: GCA_029891345.1. NCBI lineage: Eukaryota > Metazoa > Arthropoda > Insecta > Phasmatodea > Phasmatidae > Dryococelus > Dryococelus australis. Next base: position 152,645,165 of record CM056993.1, on the reverse strand, counting down.
CATTCCCCATTGGAAGTAACTTTCTCCGAGCCCTGCTAAATATCTACTTGCAGGCCCGTTTCGTATCCTTGCGCCAAATGTAAACAAACATTGCCACACGACTGCCATGTACCATCTGTCAAAATCAATGTTTGCATTCCATCGCGTGCGCGTGTGCATATGTTCGTATACTACTATCGCTACACCTAAAAATAAACATTGAAATGTGACTTCTAGTTTTATACCGGTCACATGTGTTGTTTACTGTTTACAGCTTTTCAAAGAATTCTGTCTTAGGTCTATTTCAAAAAGCATTTCGTACGAATATTCAGAATTTAAGCCTATAACATTATTTAGGTCAGAATTATGATGTTTTAAAAATGCCTGAATTAACGATAGTTCTTACGGTTACGTTACAGTAACATATTTATTTTCCACGACATTGCACATTACACGTTAATATTTTGCCGCGACTGTGTTAAACAGTTACAACTGCGTGGTAATGAACTGTAATATTTAACTTTTTGTTATTGATATGTCTTGGGTTATTTCTTTAAAAGGAAGGCCTGTTCGAATAACTAAGGAATAGCCAGTCCAACGAAAGAGTGACATTACAATCAAGCCCGCAACTCGTGTCGCTCATTTTTTGTTATAGAAACTTAAAATACAGTGGTGATCATGCACACAAATATGCCTACCGTAACTTTTATTCCGCTCATATTTATATGTATTGCTACTTACTGTGTATTAGTTTATTGAAATTTATTGGGGCTGGGCTTGGTTATTTTGTAGATTGGTGGTAAATCACGTTACACGACTGTGTTTCAAACACCCACCAGCCAAAGGTACAACCTCGTGATAAATAAACATACGTGGATGTAAATAAACAACTTTGCCACAAAAACATTTCAAATTTACAACGTATAAATAGTTAATATCAAGTATTTGAAATCACGCACACACAGGTCCAGCGTATCTACTACGATGCACAAAGGCACGCCATTTCACAGACGCAATGATAAACGAAACACGCGTCACAGTATATTTATTACTACCGTGGTAACACAGATTTATCACAACATCGTAACTTGGCTGGGTAGGTTTAATAACCACATCTACAAACACGATGTGGTAATTTGAAGTATTTTTCGGAGTAAGTATAATTTACGCTTCATTTGGTAAAACAGCAACACGCCATGTCATGGCTCGCCACGTCTGCCAACTTCATTTTGTTTCTGCATTGCCATCGTATCTAAATATATTAAAATAAGTATTCAAACATTAAAATCTCCTTTCAGTTGTAAATTACAAATTCAAAAATCATTATTTTGCTGTAATAAGTATGAAATATGATACAATTAAAAACATGTGCAATTATTTCCGCGTGCTAGCGAAGTGAAACTTACAGAGTGTGAAAGAGACAAAGACAGAAAGCGAGCGCCAAGCCTCGCTCAGCAGACAGTTGTTCAAAATTGCTCTCGTTGGATAAAACAACACCCTATTCACGATATTTTCCGCTGTTATTTTAAACTGTACAAATGCGATAAGTTGCCATCGGGGCTACCTAAATATTTAAATATTTCAATAGGCACCGTTTAATTTACAAATAGTGTACTAAAAACCCGGTTAAAATAATATTTTGACTGTGAAGTATTTGTTACAGCCCATTGCCAACACGTCGCTGTTCTCGCTGTTGTTAATTCATATTTAAAAAGAAATAAATATTACAAGTTATAGAAGATATTAAGGTAAAGTTTCATTTATTCAATAATAAAGTACTCTAAAGTTAACCACAGTGTTATATATTTGTGGAATACATGTTATTGAAAAAACAGGTTGACATGTTACGCCTTGTGTGTTTTTTCTTTCATACATCGCTTCCAATCGGGAATGGACTATAGTAACTAGATGTGAAATACGTTGCGCGCCGCTGTTTATAACTACTTTGCGGCACGTTGTCTAATGTCTGTATTCTCAACACATCAGACGACAGTATGGCCGTGGGGCGAGTGAGTCTCGCTACTTTCCCTTGACGAGAGGGGATGTGGTTACCCATAGCAATGAGCATGATAACCTAGCATCCTTTCTTTCTGTCTCTCTCAGCGGCGCACCTTCCTTGCTCCCCTCACAGGCTATTCTCACTGCCGAGAGGGGAAGTTGATCTTGAGAAAAAAAAAAGAACATCTTCTCTCTCTCGGCTACGCCCTTCCACACGCCGCCGGTCGACAACAGAGCAAATAAAATGTGCCTGGCGAACGTAATTATATCAAGGTTACGAGTCGCTCAAAATAGTTGCACATAATATCACTTGTAATTCAAGGCAAATGGTTTCACCTGAAAATGTTATACAAAACATTTTAACGGGGAATTATTATTTGAAAATATGTTTTCTTTTGTGATTAAAGGCGGTTTTCCCCAGTACGGTTGGTGTTTCATTGTATTTGGCATAAAATTAACATGATTTTAAAACGTAATATTTATTTAACTTGAGGGGCAGTATTTTCATGAATTAAATTATCTATATGCCGAGAAGCATATACTTGAACTGCACCAAAAATGGTTTGAACATTGAGCGACTTGTATTATAAGTGTAAAATTCATTTTCAGTTACTTCTGCTGGGAAATCAGAAGATTTATATTAATTAATTTCAATAAACATGTGCCATTTGGATACACTCATAAAATGTAAGGGCTTATTCGACACCTTTTGCCATTTAATAATGAGCAGATAAGCACCGAGCAGAGTGCAGTGTAACTTACAACAGGGGAAATCAGACGAAGTGGTTTTGAATGATTAATTATTAGACAAAGAAGAAATCAATTATAATTGCATTATTTATTTATTTTTGTCTCAAAATTAAGTTTTCTTTAATTACTTTAAAAGACAGATCTTTGTGACACACGCAAGGAGTTGGCACTCTGCAACAAGTAGTGGCATGGAGCTCAATTCATCCGCCGCCACCTATCCTCCTGCTGCAGCCATGAGCACACTGCCCAATCGATAACTTCTTAGTGTGCTCTTAGCTAGCTAAACGAATATGCGCGGGGCATTAAAAATTTGACTTACATTCCATGTCATATTATTTTCATTTTTAGAGAGTTTGAAAGTTTTAGGTCAGCTTACATTTGGTGTCGGACTACAATAAATTATATACAATATTTTGAGATATTTTTTTTTTATTTAAACGAATTCAGGTGAAAGGTTTTTAATGTATTATTTACAATAATATTTTTTTCTAAAATTACCATTTTTATTGAGTTTATTAGTTAAACTGTATTCACAGATAATGTACAGTTCCTATTATACTCAACATAAAGTTATATAAGGTTATAAGTTGTATTTTATTGATGTAAATGTCAGAAACCTCATTTACTGAAATCCAGTGTATGGACATTTTTTTGGCAGTTCCATGAATAACGATAGCTTGAGAGTCGACTGTACTTTTATTAGCTAATCTTCAGTTCTGTGAACACTTAAAGCACTTTGCATTAGGTGTCTACAGCACACTAATTTTAATAATAAATAATACGGTAGGCAATTTAACTGGGCAAATAAGTGACTTAACAGTCAAGCAAAAACTGTTACCAGACAATACAGGATTCATTACAAACTGAGTTCATTAAAGACCACCTTCAAAACTTCCGGCAATCTGATGCAGACTTGGAATTTAGACCTGAGAAATAACCTCAAAATGCATGTTCGTTTACACCACAGCCTAAATATGACATTCAATAGAACTTATTGAAATTAATTTAATATTAATTATTCTCTTGAAATGGAGCGAAATTTCAATTTTATTTATAATATTATCTCCGCCTAGTGTTCCTTTGTCGGCCAAGCCATACTAACTCCTTTGGTTAAAATTACAACTGATTTATTTGAGACCATTTTTGCCAATTATTACTTTCCAAGTCTTATTTAAACCTTTAAAATTTGAGATGGGGGTCTCATGTATGCAATGGAAAACACCAGTTTTTGCCCTGTATGACCACCTGTGCCTCACTTCTACAACGTAAAGCTGCCTGCCGGCACATCCTGGCCGCCTATGTGTTACAAAAAACAGAGCAATATTATCTACGGTGATATATTCCTGCATATATCTTACACAGAAATTTATATTTAATAAGGGATTAAGCTTTTCTTACCTTACGTTGCTGCTGCTGTGGTACTATCGATGAACGATTACGTGTTGCAAAGTGAGGTTAGCGGCAGCACGGAACACGGGTATCGGTCATGGCAAGGCCTTGGCCATACTGAAGCGGTAGCAGCTTTGATAGTTCATTGCTAAACCGTCTTGGAGCGCTGCAGTCGCCACCATGTATAAGAGGTGCCACGCTGTTTAAAAGTTAAAGAATGCGCTACGTGCGCATGATTTCCAGGAATTATTTTGTATTTTTAGAAGCTGCCCTGAAATTTCTACCAATAGAAATCGTGGTGGGATGTTTTTCCCAGTGAAAATTTTTGATATAAATACATCCTCCAGCCGACTGGTTGTCAGAGAGACTTTGCTGTTGGAGACTTGGACAGCGTATTTGTATTTAATGTAGCTTTTCCAAAAGCTTTAAAATATTGTATGCTGTTTGGAGTAATGCATGTTTGCATTTTGATCTCAAAAATACATATGAAACTTTCCAGAACTCACGTGTTGTTAATGAACAGAACATTTCCTAAGCTAGTCTGCCTTAAGTGGATTTCTTGTTTGTGGTAGGTACAACCTTTGGGTCAGGTGTTTTGGGTTTAGCAGGAACTTGTGTCATCCTATGTTGAAGGGCATAGCAAGGGCTTCAAATTCTAACGAAAACCGAAGCTGACAGTTTCCAATAATAACTACACCCATCACAATACCCCCAACGCTTTCCTTTCAAATTCTGTTTACAATATCACCACAGATATAGTTGAATACGTCATAGTGTGTGCAATTCGTTTTCATTGACGTCAACCTACAAGTGCAGTAAAACACATACGAAGAAGAATAATCCCAGTTGCTTTTACGTTGTTGCCAACCTATGAATGCAGTAAAGATAGACGCTGAAAACAGAACATGAAAAACTCTTGCGGGATGCAATTAATACTATCGATAGCACCAGGTGTCGATTATCCTCATCTTGCAGCCACATAGTGTTGAAAAACGAATGATGCACACAATCTTTGGTGAATGTACTGACAGGAAATACGGTAAAATGTAAACAATGGAAACAAATCATTGGAAAACAATTGTTCCGAATATATTCTGGGTTTCATAAAGAATATCTGATAGATGACTGCAGTAAATTAATGATTTACGAGATGTAGCATGTGGGTTTATTTAACATTGTTTATATAAGATATTTGATGGGGCCATCCAAAAAAAAAAAATACTTGTATGGGAAAACTGAATAAACGGGATCGGGATAATGAGAAAGAACTTCCATTGTATTACAAAACCTCGCAACAGTGAACAGTCTCACCTACGTTGAAGTGACGGTAAGTGCTACATACATGCCACTGAAGTAATCTAAGTGCTACTAATTTGTGAATAATAATAGGCATATATAATGTTCAGATGCCACTGATGCAGATGGTCATGGTATCTGCATCGGCCCATCCCTACTCAAAATACTGTACAAATTAACTTGCCAAGCATAGTGATAATGACAACCACACCGGTAGCTCACCTTCCATTCTCTTACGACCATGCAATCTTCTGAGAGAGCCAGGTGATTGGTCTGCCTCCCCATGGACCAGGCTGTTGCGGTACACAAGCAAGGGCTGCCAATTCTTCTCGCTTGAAGACGTGCCTGCCTTAATCCTGCGGTCCAGGAATTTCAGACTGCAACACACATCACCACCAAACTTGCTTGAATCATTCTACTTTTATAGGGGGTTTGGAAAAACACAAACGTTCTCAACCATCCAAAGCCTTTCCTGATTTATTATCACAGTTATGCCATCCCAATTACACTGGTGTAGGCTTGAAACTACTGTTGTGCATTTCTGAATATATACAGTAACCTATCATTTTTGCCTTGAAACACAAAATAAGCCAGTTTGACTTAAAACCTGTCACTGATGTCAAGCTACACAATGGAGAAGTCGGTAATGGGACCAAATGCCACCATCATGAGAAGCACCATTCAACCCCCCTCTAGACGAGACAGGGTGGCGACAGCTGGGAGCGTGTGTGCATGCGTGATGCATCACCCCTCCATCCACTTGGTGAGTACCATGCCTCCTCCCACAGCGCAGAGGGGATCTGCCGCATGATGTGTGGTCCATTGACCGTGGCGAAAGCAACAGCTGACTGCTGTACCAATCTTGCTTTTCCATGCATCCACGCTACGGGCAATATGGTGTACCAATTTGATATCCAATCTGTCACTTGTTAAAAGTGCAGGAAGTTGAAGTGCGTGGAAATTTTTATCAACAAGTACCAAACATACCACTGTCCATCAGTGCCTCAAGCTGTCTCAACGGCATGGGTACAGTATGCCGCACTGTATAACTGATGCCCGAATGACACTAGCCGAGGGACCGGAAAAGCCGCTACTTCCTGTCAATCATCTTGTTCACGTCTGCACCATCACGAGTGCGTGACGAGACTATCTCAGACTGCTGTGTGGAATTGCTTCTGTGCAGTTGGTGCAAAGACACTATGCAACCAACATCACCAGTGGCAATTTTACACTCGCCCATGTTACTGCCTTCCGCCTCCATGCTGCTGAGCCAGCATGACGTGAACACCCATGACAGCTGCAGGAGTGTCATCACACACTGTAGCTCAACGTCCTGCATCATGGTGCCACCTCCAGCTCCACCTTTTGAGGCACCCTGTGCCAAGAAGCCGTCCGAAACGCCTGCCCAAGTGCTTATTACAATATGACACCTAATCATTGTTGAACTGACAATGATGCCTTGCATCATGAGGAAAACCCATACATGACCTAAGTTTAAATGCATACGCTCAGCGAATTTTAGGGGGGGGGGGGGGACCTTGGAACATGTAGCACATTGGCAACTGATGACAATCATTCCAAATAAACAATGATAGGCCTATTGAAGGTCAATTTTTATGGTCTGTGTCACAGGTAAATATATTAATGTACTGCATTTATGCTCAATTTTATAATGCTAATGTAATGTGTGATCTAGTGTCAACTTATTTGTACATATTTTGGCAAAATGTGGCCTAATTACTGATTGTGGAAAATTTTTAAGTATGTAGTATTATAAACAATACAGTGGCAAGAAAAAGTGAAAAAATAAAACCAATTACTTTGATGGGAGTGATATGCAATTGTTTGCAGCTACTTTTGTGGATTTCATGTATGGGTATTATTTACAAGGGGACCCAGCCCGTAACCTTCATTTTTTATTGTCACGGGGCTAGAACAGTTACAGTGTTAAAAAATTTGGTTATGATAAAAATACTGAAAAAAATATTGCAAAGATATATGTAAGTAATAATTTAAATAATGTGAAATTAACTCAACATTGAAGCAACTGAGGTCCCATTTAATATTTCTCTATCCACTTGGCCACTGAAGCCCCACTTAACATAGTTCTATCCACTGAGTCACTAAGGCCCTGCTTGATATAGTTCTATCCACTGAGCCACTGTGGCCCCACTTAATAAACTCAACATTGAAACGAGACATTTAAACTAAACAAAAATGATATTCCATTACCTTCATATATCTGTGCAATATTCTCTATGCATTAATACAGAACTTTTCATAGGGAAAAAGTAATTAAAAATAAAGACTATGCAATCAATACCCCTAAAAGGTATTGATTGCGTAGTCTCATCTTGCTGAAATTCGAACTTGACCTGTATTTTACCCTGAGGATTCGCTCTGCAAAATTTGAAGAGCTACTGTTGAGTTTCAAAGGAGTTAGAGGTATTAAAGACAGAGATCATCTACTTATTATATAAGATTATTAATATTAAATATGGTAGCAATAAAGTTATTATAATGAATATACGAAAATTATGTTCTTGTAGAAACGTTTGTAATATAGGTGGATTTGTTTTTTTTTTTTAATGTGTTTGCATTATCGTTTTACTTTGTGTAAAAAATGAACATAACATCACACTAAGTGATGTCAATACATAAACTCACTACTGGCATCAAGGTGGGTGTATGGGGGGGGGGGGGGGGGGACCTCTCTGCAACACATGCCATCAAATATATTACATTACTTTAATTATATAAGTTATTTCGCAAAAAACTTTATTTCTATTTGCTAGTGATATTAGTTGAATCTTGTGCTGACTTAAAGAGTATAATACTGCAAAATCTGTTCCTGATTCTTTTGAGAAACATTTTTATTTTAAAAGGTAGGTAAAGAAAGTAAGTACTGATGCCGGCTAACAGCCGGCGGCGATAGAGCCCATGACAGCGCTCAACACACACATGTCACATGTCCGCACGTGCGCAAGAGGCCAATAATTTTTAACTTTCATATAAATGTTATTTTTCAGTGTAAAATGTGTTCTATGGTTTTTGCAGGGTTCAATATGTCTTAAAATTTCTTAAAGTGTTTGTTACTACTTTTAAATTATTTGGTTATAAAATTAAAATGGGCCCATAGCGCAGAGATTAAGAACACTTAATATTCCGGCATGCACACCACCACAAAGAGACACTAAAATAATATTGCAATTCATAATAAAATTATAAAAATGTAAAACAATATTTAATTTAATTTGTGCCATTTTATTTTCAATAATAAAATATTTTACTCGGCGTGCATAGCACTTCCGCTTATGTGAACCCCGTAGACGGCCATGGTAGGTCTGTGCGATGATTGCCTGATGAGAACTGGCAAGGTAAGACACTGTCACGTATGCACTACAACTTTTGTTCACTGATTTAGGTTTCCATGGTCAATTTAGTTTACCAGTTAACCTTTGCTTACGTACGTTTTTGCCAGAGATTTCCCAGCATTATGCTTCTGCATTTTTAATTTCTTGCACCCTTGTGGCATTTGTAAACTTAATCGAGGAGAAGAAAGAGAAACATTTCGGAGAGGTCGCGCGACAAGCGTATCTTGAATCAGGTGCCATCCGCTTATGTTTATGGCATTTCATTGAAACTTCTGCATTATTGCTACACGCAATTTCAAGGGCTTTGTTTTGATGTATGTACTTGAGGGTATTTTTCATGTTGGAATATTTGACTGCAATTTCACATATAACCACGTGGCCGATCGACGCTGAGTCTTTGTATACGCCATTGTTGCATTTTGAGAGCTCATTTATGTAACATCGTACGTGCAATATGTATTTCAGGGTTCAATGTCAATTTCATTCAGGGTTTAATGTGTTTTTCACGTTAATTGATGCTTTTTGTACTTGACCACGAGAGCAGTAATTTTTGATGTTACCGCTATCAGGCATGTTACACTGCTGTAACTACTGCAATTGTAAAGAGAATAAATTTCTCAGCACGGTTAATATTTTCTCTCAATTTAGTTTGCCGTTTCCATGCAGAAATATTGCAATTTCACCTGCACCAAGTGGTCCGCTACGAACTTCAGCCAGCGGCATCTGTGCTTTCGCGCACCTCGGTGAGATCATCCATCTAGGCATGCAATGGAGTAATTGCGGGCTGGAGAGCACCCAAGTGGAGTTGGCTAGTCATGACCGAGATAATCATAATTTTATTGGCACATTGATATGTATGCATAATGACAATAAAAACAAGTCTACAGTGAACTTAACTCTCTCATTCAGTAGTGACAGTGTCCTAGCCACATATATTTTATTAAGTGTTTATTCCCAGTGATATTTAGTAAAAGTTTAGTATTGACTACATGTTTGTAAGTACGTATGGGTGAGATGGACACACAGAACCCACAGCATCCCTGAGAACCCTGAGTCTCAATAATGCGGTGATTGGGAAGCACCACTGGCACTCAAATTACCAGGAAGTATTTGTGTCATCATTCGTCTCGTGTCTCACCCGACGGTGTCAGTACTGTAAGAAAGTAATAATCTTATTATTAGCTGGACTACTGCAAAATCTACAAACGCTTCAGTTAACAGCCAATATCAATCAGTTATTCTTAGTTATTGATAATGTGTACTAATTAATAACGGAAAATCATACAGTCTCCCTTTCAAATATTGTGTTTGTAAATATTAATCAAAATTAAATATATACTCATTTACTTATAAGATAACAATTACATCATTTGCAGTGTGTACTGTGTAAAGTCTAAAGTAGATAGTACTACAATTTCAAATTGGTTCCACACAAATAAGGTAATGAAACTGAACAAAATCAAAGTTTTGTCATATTTACAAAGCAAATAAGTGACAGCCTTACTTATGAATGACTGCGGAGGGCAGCTGTAATCCTCGAGGCAATAAAACGGAGTACCGCCCACGATGGAGAAGCTTTGTTATGCAAATAGTGGGGGAAATTGAAGAACAAGCTTACCACGCCTGAACAGTCTTAGGGCGGTTCCTCCCGGGTTACTAGTTGGATCTTGGTGGTGAAAAGCTGTCTTTATAGCCACCGGCTCCCTACCAACGGCATTACAAAATATAAAAAGAAAATTGCCCACTCTAATGCAGTATTTTTAGGTTAATAATGTTCCTGTCTGTAGGAAACATAACTTTTCCAGAGATTTATTTCATGTTGCTAAGAAACAAACACATAACACTTCAACATCCAAAACGTTCTTTGAGAAAGAACAATTAAATTTTTTTTTTTGCAAATTCATTTCCTAGCTACACCAAAACTAATTATCCATAAATTACTATAACTTGGTCTGGCTTTTCAACTCTGTGGCCAGCCTGTTGTGAAGTGCGAAATTACAATCAAAATCTGTTTAGTAAGTTTTGTTTTCTTGGTAGCGGTTGGTCATGATAGACAGAAAGTCTGCAGATATTTGATCTGGAAAAGTCCAGATTTTGTTCAGATTACAGCACATGTAGTACAGAGGACGCACTTCATTATTATACTAGATGCCTTTCATTTCCATAATGTTGTAGATATATTAGAGGAACAGAACCAACCTAGGTTAGCAAGCATGTGAGTTGACCCGTGCACATAAGATGTTATGTTTGGCTGTTTTATTATTTTGCATACTCGTGGCAAATATAGATTGTTTTATAATACTGCTCTACATCATGCATAAAACAAATTATTTATTATACAATTGAAAAGATATTTATTTGGTGAAACTTGTAAATACAAAACCATTAAGGCAAAAATTACCTTTTATATACACCTGAGTAGTGGCTAACAGTGCAAATGATAAGCCAGCACTGAAAACACTCATGTATTACCTGGGATACTAACCTAGAACCCATCACACCGTTACCTGACGCTTCACCCGCCGACACCACAGAAAATATGTTACTCATATAACATTACAAATAAAGTATATTAGTGTAAATGATAAAGTATACTAAGAGGTAATAAAAGAATGTTAGTTTCTGTGCATAAAGTATGATTCTAAGAGGTGTGCATTTGCCGTACTGCTAACAGTTGTGCATTGGTGAGGGGGGCGAACGAGCAAACATGGGACCACTCGCCAAGGCACAGGAGACGTGGTAATGCTGGGTGCAGGGCACGGCCAAAACCCTCTGGACTTCAGGCCTGCTCTCAAAACAGAGGATGGCTTGTGATGTCAGCGAGAGTGGTCCAAGCCGCTCCCTGCCGGAGTTCAGATGCTAAACACGTGTTTCCTCCCTCGCCTGGTGCAATAGCTGCCAGTTCTTGGGGTGACTTTCAAGTCCGTGGTAATGTTCCACTATGTGCGAGTGTTTTAGATATTTCCATTGACAACATGCCGCATAGCTGTTGTGTTACCGGTTTCAATGGAATTTATGAGAATGGTCCGTGAGTTCATGTGTTTGATTTCCCAAAAAAATGAAGAAAGGCGAATGCTATGGTTAAGCAAAATTCCTCGCGCCAACTTCAAACCAGCGGACTCTTCTAAAGTAAGTATACTGTGTGTAACAAATAACTCTGTATTTTTTTACAGATGTTCCTGACTATTACATCAATTTCCTACTATATTAACATATTTCGAAGTTAAAAAATATAGTGTACAGAACAGTAATTTGTCCAAATACGCAGAACCTTGTTCAGATGAAATTAAATATCTGTATTACAACAGCATAACTACAAAACTGAATGACTTAAATAGATGCTACTGGTCTGTAATGTACTATTAGGTTTTAGTAATTTTCATTGCACTGAAGAATGAATAAGGGCGAACGTCTAAAATGTTTTTACATATTAGGTTCATACAAACTGTGACGTCATCTTTGTTTTCTCTGTACAAAGTGAAAAAAAAAAAAAAAAAAAAAAAAAAAATGCACGCGCATAATGATAAGTAATACCTGCTACGTTTACATTATTGCGTTGAAGATGTTGGGAACTAAAAAATGTACATAAACAGAATGTCAGTTAAATCATTATTAAACCCGCCTAAAATTATTATAAACCAAAATGCTGATAGGGATTATAACTAACTATTCAGTTCATTTGTAATCAATGTGTTTACAGTAGTCGGTATACTTCGACGAAGTTATCGGACTACCTACATAAAATGGAAAGTAATTTTGTTGAAAGAACTTACACATTCCGTAAGTTTCTTACATAGTCACGCATAGTAGATATTTCAGCTAATAACAAAAATTGTAAATCTATACCACAGCATGTCCGTTAAAAATATAATTTGAATTCTTCTGTAGGGTGCAATCGTTTACAATAAACACATTTCCTGTAACATTTACACACATAGCGTATTTTTTTAATTTTGACGTGTTTCATTTTGAAAATAGTTTTTTTTTTTTGTTGTTAAATTTAATGTTTTTGCTAGTGAGGCTGTTACTATAATTTTTTATACACGTCAGTATATGTGGTTATGTGCTACAGTTTAGTATTTAATTATTCGGAATACTGTAACATCTTTGCTATTACATCAATATTTACTGTTGATGCAATATTGTAAAATTTTGTGTGTTGGCATTTATAATTTCCATGGTGGATTTTCCACAGGATATTAAACAGTATAATTTTATTTTATATTCAACCAACATAAGAGTTACAACTAGGACAAAAGAAGGATAACAATTTTCAGTTGAAATATCACTTATTTACTTTGTGTTTTTGGGTTTTGAAATCATTGCCTATTAATTTCTGTTAGATAAATTTTATTAAAATATAATTTTTAAACTTAATATTTTAATTTGCAGCTCCAGTTGTATAAACAAATGGTTAAAATAAGTTGCTTCTTAATACTTTTTACTTATATTTCTAACCCTCTCTTATTCAACTTCTACCCATAAGTGTTAACACACTATTAAAAAATTACGCCAGGAGATTACGTACCATTGTTTATAATGTCTAAGTTTTTGTAGTGTTTGGCATATTGTTGTTAATTTGTCAATTATTATTCCTACTCTAATTTTCGGTCAGAAAAAATCAAATAGGCATCATTTGCAAGAGAATAATCAGAAGGATGTTTCTGTCTATATGTCTGGACGGGTTTGTACGAGTATGTATGTAAATGTGCGAATGTGTGTATGGTATGTATATGTTTATGATTATGTGTCTATGATTATGCTTGAGTGCATTTGTAAATAGACTATATAGACCTACTTATACGTATGAATATACTTGCATGTATACAAAAATGTGTAAACACACAGATACACTTACTATTATGTTCATTTCACTGTGATTTATGTAAACACGTTAAAAATAAAATGTAGGCACCAAATATGTTAAAGTTACAATAATGTCAGGAGCTGATCTTGTCGACATTTCTTACAATTGTAAGCAAATTTGTGATTACTATTTTTAAATTAAAGTGTTATGCGAGGTTTCATGTGCACGCCACTTTAATTTCATAGAAAGACAATCTCAATATATCCATCATGCAGCTGGTGTACGCTGCAACCTACGACTCAAGGGGTTCCGGATTTAAAACCTGGTTAAGGCATGAATAGGTGTGTTGTTTATTTGTTTACGAATAGCTTGTTTATTTTTTAAACCCAGCTTCCTGCCTGTGCCTCCCAGTATAAAATGAAGGCGTTAATAAGTAACATCATTATCAATTAATGGTTCACTCACCCCCCCCCCCCCCAATTAAATAAATAGTTTTTAAATAAGGTGATTATAGTTTAATGGGACATGTCTATTAAACTTTTTGTAGTGTAGTTTAATAGGATATTTGTATTGCACTTTTCGTAGTGTATGTGTACATAGAGAGTTGAGTCAAATATGGTAGGACAATATGAGAAAGTAGCCGAAAAAACGTGAGGCACCGATGCCAGCGTGTCTAGCGGTTTGTGCTGTTCATACGATAATAAAATTTGCATTGAAGGGGTAGTTTTGAGATTTTTGGATGCATTTTAATTCAAATTGTTTCGCTTGAGTGGTTATTTACTATGGCAGGAAGGATTTATGTAGTTTTTGGCTGTAATAATTACAATGTTACGAACTACAGCAAGTCCTTTTTAAGATTTTCAAAGGATGCAAGTCGGTAAGTACACGAGATGTAGTGGTAACATTTTCCATTAGTGTTTTTATTGCAAATTCCATTCACACAAACCTTAATTTACTTAAATACTGTTTTGTTGTTTCCTAGGTGCAAGCAATGGGTGCAGAAATGTAAGAGCAGATCTGGATGTAATGAAGAAAAATGGGACTGGCAGTTTATACCTACACGAAAATAGTGTGTTCCAACCTCTTCAGAAAAGAGCATTTTCGCAACACAAATTTGCTTCCACAAGACCAAGAAGGAAGTCACTTGAGTGTTGTAGCTGCTATTTCTAATCTTATACACTGAAGGGCCTTGCGATATTTGATAGCCCTTAACCTAAAAGGTGCAGGTTTGATTTTATTGGAGTGACCCCTTCAAAAAATAAAAGTAAACAGTGTTTACAAATTCCACATTCGTCTATTAAACTCGCTGAAGTCTCTTGTTAAAGTGTGGGTTTAGTTCATCAAGTTGAGCTACGGATATAATTGATTGATTGCTTCAGAAAAGTTGATTACATAGGTATGTGTGTCTGTGATTGCTCATACAATGTTTACATAATCAGTGTTCGTGTATAAAACTGGTTGGGGCCTCGTAAGTGTTTGTATAGTTCAGCAAGTTGAGCTAGGGATAAAATTGATTAATTGCGTTAATAGTGTTTTCATATTTGTATCCGTGATTACTCATACAATGTTTAAATATTAGCCAAACATTATGCGCTGAGCCAGAGTTCCAGCATCAGTAGCGTAATGAATACCCAAAACAATGATTCAAGGTGCACTGGCAATTTATTTTAGGAGGTAACGCGAAGCGTAATGCATCAGCGAAACTGGGAGATTCCCCATAAATTATTGTAACGTATATCCTATTTGCACTGAGAAATAATGTATGTGTGTTTTGCAATTTAACATATTTATGTACTATTTGTCATATTACTGTAATATTGTCTCATGAGAACATGCTTAACTGCAAAAGGATTGAACTGAACATTAGATACCGTACCTAAATTGACAATGTTACCAATACAATTAAAAAATACGATAGTGGGGAGGGCTACAAACTTGAGGAAAATTGAGGGGTAAAAGTTTATAATGAAAATGTACATATTTTGTATATTTTTTTTACCCCACAATTTTCCTGGTTCAATTTTTTTTTGCAATTTAATGGATTTTCATACATAAATATCACATTATTGACACATTTTTCACCTATTTTCCCCCACAATTTCCCTTATCTTCATAGCAATCCCCACTATCGTTTTTGGGGTTTCTATTGGTCAAATGTTGATGCCCCTAGTAAATTTGTGTTCTGTGTTATTAGTAAAGTGGAATTATACCATTATCTCAGACTTTTTTTTGAAAAGCTCCCATTTTTAAGAATTTCCCAGTTTTCAGCATATTAATTTTGTTTATGTACATATCCGTATTGTTTATATACTTTTTCAGTGTATTTTCATACTTTGGAATGTTATTGTTTACATTTGGGAAACTATGCATTTGAATATTAATTTGTATGTTATTTGGATTGTGTTTGCACCAACTACCAAATATTTTCGATGATTTACTAAAGAAACAACTGAATGAAAACTGTAATAGTTTCCTTTCTAGATAGTCGCTTACCCTTTACACACTCTAAGTAATTTTAATTTGAAAGAGTGGAGAGTTGTTGAGTACAGCTTTTGGTGGCGAGAATAATTCTTCTCCAGCCAGTGCATCAAAGTTCATTCTGTGTGCTAAACACCATGTACTGACACCATACACCAGATACTTTAATTGTAGCGATGGAGATTTTATCAGGTTGTCTACAGTTGGTAAGTCAGTGCATGTATTGCAGTGTGTGAACCAGCTGTCGAGTGAGGGTTAACGTCAAAACCAATCAAAAGTAGTAGCAACATTCCCCCCTCCTCACCATACACGCACTTGTTTACACAATTGTGTACAAAACTTTCACACTATAATATTTCACTCCTGAGGGTCATTGTTACATTTCAGTGATATTTATTATAAATTTTTTACAAATAAATAAAGGACTATTTAAATTTCAATTCCTCTTATTTACTCCCTGAAGTACTCAGTATTCTAGCTTTGTGCATACACCTATAGTATCAACATAATGAGGTGATTTTTAATAAATTATTTTGCCACATTTTGCAATGCAGATAAGTCATAGTGATAAGCACAATTTATTTTGATATGTGAGCCTATTTACACAGTTTTGTTTGCAGTGATCACGGTATTGGAGAAAGTACTTGCAAATTGCATTACAATAACAAGTGCCATGAATTTGAACAGAAAGTACCTTAAATTCATGACCAGGTAAATTATTTTCACTTCAGCTGCTTTTAATTCTGCAACATGTTTTCTAGTCTTCTTGCCATGAAGCATATGAAAATCTGTGGTAAAATTCAGGTTGGGTATTAGAAGTGATTTGTTCATGATGATCTAACGTTATAAAAATTTGGAAATAAGCTTTGTTTTTGAAAGTGAATTACAATATTAAATGTGCTTAATGCATGCAAAACTTGAAAGGTGAAGTAAATAAGCTGCTTGGCTCGAGTACATATGTTAGTATGTACAGTCAAATATTTTGACCAACTGCATTTTCATCCTAGTGCCAGCTGTACTGCATAAATTGCATTAGTAAATGGTGGGAAATGATTGATTAAAATGTTTAAAGATTGTCATCTATTTATGTTCTGAAATACTCTCCTTAATACAGTAGACCTTATTTATAATTTGTGTAGTATTTAAATTATTTATCTCATCTATAATTTCTCAAATGTCACCTAAGTGGCATGATATCAGAGGCGATGGTACATTTTCATATAAGGTATAGGCGTACCATTGTTTTGTTAAAAGCTGTAAGCATTTTGAAGTCAATTTTGCTGCTTCCTCCATGGATTATCTACACTAGTCAAAAAAATGGATATCTTAAGTAGGAAGTTGTGTTGCAGTGTATGTATGTACTTCATGAACACACCATGTGTGGTGGTTAAAGTAATGATCAAACTTAATAGTTCTACGAAATTTAATTGGAGTACTCTCCATAGGCACTAACACAGTATTCTAAGAGGTAACGTGACCTGAATTAGTCAAGTAAAATAATGACACATTTGATATTTTACTATGAAACAATACTTACTAAAATCCTTAATTACCAAATCACAACCACTTCTGAACAAGTGACTTTAATAGCATCCGAACTGAACACTACTACATGTTAAAATACTATTGTACTTAATGGTAACTTTGAACACAGTCTCACTATGTGTTTTATGTTTGGGTGTGTGTGTTTCTTTTTACATAAATATGTACAAATAAAACATTTTAAAAGGAGTGAGGTGAGCAGTTTTACCATAATTTATAAAAACCTGCTAAATGATGAAGTGATCTCATAGTGTCTATGAAGCCAGCATTTGGAAATGAGCGGGAGGAGGAGGCAATACTCTTGCCCCATCTGTACTTAACTGTGCCTTCAGTACGGTTACAAATTTGATAGCACACCATTTTGATTAAAATTCCCCCCAATCCCAAATTGCTTTGTACTACAAAGATACTTTGTTTTGTTGATGGACAGGCACTAGATATTACCAAGCTACAGAATAGTCCTTTGTGTATAATTTTTGGTTACAGCCCCCAAAATTTCATAACTGGTTCAATCTGATTATGAAGAAGTGACTGAGGTTTCAAATGTTTGTTATTTATGGTTGAAGCATGGCTGCCAGTGGGTTAACCATAGCTGCCTGTGTTTCACTTGAGGCAGTGTATTTGTGGCGTAAATGCACGACAAAACTGATTTATATGTGTAAAGGTGGACTCGCAATCATCCGTCGCACCCGCGAGGCGGTCACATGTTCTTCGACCAACTGCAGGGCAATTATTTTTTTTCATTAAACTTTAACTCTCGACAGACAGGCTGATGGGCCACCACCTTCTGACGAGATTCTGTAGACACGAATACACACTTTGAAATAAAATGCAACGCACTGGATATGTGTTTATTTATCTTGGTGGTAAATTCAGGAAATTAAAATTTAAACAATAATTAAGTATACATTTTTATCACGAAAAATTTAATTTCCCCAAAATGTTTCTCTCTTGATAAATGTATTTCCATACCACAATAGACCTTCTACAAAAGAAGAAAGCAGAATAAAAACCATATCTGTTAGGAATAGAAATTTGTGAACTATTAATTTTGTTGCTAATTTAATGATAAAAACTTCAAAAAGTTAATCTTAAATATCTAAAAGATATTGCTGCTTATAGAGCTAATAAAAGCCACAGAGTTAAATCACTAACTGCAGTAAAGCTATTTTTAATTAATCTTTCGTTAATGAAACACAGATAAGTTATGGAGATTTTTCTGCCCAAAAAATTTTTTTGGTTATGTTCAATCCCGATTTTTTTTGCAGAAAAATATGCTTTGTGTCAGTTCCATTCTCAAGAATTTATTCAATAAATTCAGTCGGTTGCGTATCTGACAAAATACAGTTTAGCATTCCACTCTCTTACTCATAATTGATTGACATTTGTCCTTTGTAACTTGCAACATCTAAGTCTGTGCCCAATAAAATGATTCAGTTACAATTGTTTGTCCTTGTTTCAAGTGACAATATTTATACTTTAAGTGCGTTTCCAAATACGGCATAGTAATATGAATAAGCAACTATTATATTACGTTCAGCAAAACAACACATTTTAATACTACGAGACGACAAATGCACTTAAATTGTGCATGCCGAGCCATGTAAATTTGAATTTTCCCGAGTATTATTCAGCACAAACTGCTAGGAGCGCTGATGTAGTGTGTCTCGCATGTTGACAATGTTACAACGCCTCAGTTTCCCATATTGTCCTTCTACCATAGTTGGTTGAGTCACTTCAGTATCCAAGTTTCATGAAAAAGGAGTGATGTGGAATTTTCAAAAATTTCACTCACTTAAAAATTAAATCCGCGCCGAACGACTAGTGTCTTTTAAATAATGACTGTAATAAATTATGTGTAAAATGGTTTAGGCCATAAAATTAAATTACCATGCCCTAAACATATTTAACAAAAAAACAATTTACAGTTCTTCGGAGAACTTCATTTTGTTTACTTTCATCAGGAAGTATGATTATTGCCATGTTAATAGGCTCCCCTAATTGTGATAACGGGTCTCATTGTAAGCTATTGTGCCTAAATTTTTTTTAAAAAATCTATGGAATCTCTCGATGTAAATCTTTTTTCAGGACAGAAACGACAGTCAATATTTTGTTGCCCTTTCATACATTTGGTTCCTGAAACACAAATGTTATCATTGAAAACTGTCAGTCAGCACAAATTGCTGTAAGTAGCCCAGTTTCTGTTCACGGTATTTATTCTTCTGTTTTAAACTAAAGCGACATATTTTCTGAACACAAGTCACCGCTTAAAATTCAGATGGAAAATGAAAAGGCGAAGCTTGTTTATGCTATTTTCCATCGCTGTCATGATGCTTCCTTATGACAGGGTGTGATTTTGAAGCTTTAATTATTGTTTTCTAGAGATTCCCCTTCATGTATCATAATTGAACCTAGTTCGCATCACTGTCATGTCTGCCCACGATTCGAACCATGAATCTGTTGAATTGAGAGCATATTTTTCTACACATTGCTGTTAAGAATAATATCATAATATGCCAAAACTACAGAATTATCCATGATTTTTCTCAATGCCACAATTAATATCAGGAAAATGACAGTTTCGTTTACATGCTGTTAAATAGTTATGATGTAAGAGCACCTTGAATTTTAGACACATGAACCACACAGCTCGTACTTCAGTAATGTCTTGCCAAAAATACTTTAAAAATAATATAACACCTTTTATTACTCAATGTTTTTTATTATGTAAATGTTTAACTGTTGTGGGAAGTGTTACTCTAAGTCTTTGTAAAAAAAAAAAAAGCAAATGTTATATCGCAAAATAGCTTTTTTCTTTTACAACTGGGCCTGCTTAGAGGGGGGGTATACTTCTTAGGTAACTATTTTCTTTATTTTCAGGTGTGCGAGTTGCATTTCAAGTCCGACTACATACTAAAGGAAACAAACTGTTATGATTCCAAACCTGGTAAATATCCGACTGCACCACTTTCCCACCCAAGACTTAGCGAGGATGCCATTCCAGAAATATTTCCAAACTGACCTACCTATTTGTCTGCCACTAGTCACAGCTGAGAAAGTCCTGATACGAAAAGAGTACTTTTGGAAAACAAAATGCTTGAAGATGCTATTTCTCAGAGTGTTGCACTGAAAAATAAGGAAGACAAGGAATCATCTTTCGATTCACTATCGGAACTCAGCTCAGTTTTAAAAATTAAGAAACCATCTGCGTTTTGGACAGTGATAGAAAAGGAAAGTACAACTATATTTGGAAACATAGATGTAGAATGTGGACTGTTATAACTTCATCTGTAGTCATAAGTAACGGGTTACTCATGTCCGCGTACCATAACACAACAGAGCTGAAGATTTGCGGACAGTACAGATTGCCTATAGCAATAAAAAACATCACAGATTTGTTTCTTGTGTTAGATGAACTTCAATTGTTGAAAACAACGCAGTCAGAAAAAGGAAGCCAATGCATATTAGACTGTGTATCAAATATGCTTCAGATAAACAAACACGTGTTTAGTGAAACCCAAACTTCAATTATTGATTTTATCATTGAACAGATTATGCTCCTGAAATGTGACAAGCGACATTACACTTATACTTCAGCATTTTTAACCTTTTCTTCTTTTGTACTCCATTTCACCTCATATGTACAAGTTTTTTAGGAACTCTGGAAATATAATTTTGCGACATCCTTTCACAATAAGAAAAATACGCTCATCAATAAAATCCAGCCCCATCGAAGAACAAGAAAACTCTAACTTTCTGAAATACTCCAGAGAAAAGTTTCCTTTACTTACAAAAATGTTGTTTATTAGTCCTAATGGTAGATTAAATTCACTTGAAACCTTTTTTTGATTACAAAGGTGGAAACGTAATTGGTATGGCATCAAACAGTGCGGAGGCCACAACAACTGCTCACGTTTTTATGGTTGCCAGTCTTTTGTCATCTCACAAAGATGTTCATATCTTGCCTGCCAAAACAATGACTGCAGAAACACTATTCACAACAATAAAAAAATTAATTACTGAACTGGAAAAAATAGGCTTTCTGTTGTTTGTGTTGTCAGTGATAACAATGCTATAAACAGAAAAGCAATGACAAATTTCTGTCCCAATCGATGCGTGAGCATTGTGTACGATCATCCAAGCAACTCAAAGAAACCTTTATTTTATGTGAGTGACAGTGTCCACATTTTAAAATGCATCAGAAATAACTGGATCAATCAACTAAATCCAAGACAGTGCATGTTCTTTCTACAGTTTGATAACATTTTAGACCATGCACCAGAAACTGCTTCTTTCGATGACTAAAGTATCATAGTTCAGAATCACAGCCTCTGGTGCAAGGCCTTGAACCCAACAAACCTCGAAAAACAAAACGTCAAACTAGTCCTTCAAATGTTCAGCGAGTATGTTATAGCTGCTCTTTCAGAACTAGAAGAAAGG
This sequence comes from Dryococelus australis, assembly GCA_029891345.1. NCBI lineage: Eukaryota > Metazoa > Arthropoda > Insecta > Phasmatodea > Phasmatidae > Dryococelus > Dryococelus australis. Next base: position 152,623,112 of record CM056993.1, on the reverse strand, counting down.
CAAAACTTGCCAACATACAAAGGAACAAAAGTCTACATCAAAATTATTTTATCCAAATAAAGGAACACGCCTGAAAGACATGTACATACAGCCCTTAACACTTTCTCCAGGCAACGGATACCATCAAATTCCTTGAAAACATGCTAGTTTGGATGGAACTGTGAAAAGAATCCAGCTTGGAAACTGGTAAACTGGTAAACTTAAAAGAGACACACATTTGGCCCTGACACATGACCCACGTCATACTCAAACTTGCTAAATACTGTATGACAGAATTGAATTTTAGTTATTTTCTTCCAGGTAAAATACAAACTGATCCTTTGGAAGAAATGTTCGGAAAGTATAGAATGTTAGCTGGTAGTCAGTAAGACAAGTCTTCGAGTGCGAAGCAAAGCTAAGACTGCAGGATTCTCTGCCATTAGTTCTGAACTCAAGCAAATATGGTTTGACAGAAATAAAGTCGTTTGACATCAGTGATGCTTGTGAAGAAAAATCTAGTGAAATTAAGCGAAATTATTCATAGCATTACCGTAGGTGAAAAAGATTTACATGACTTGGAGCCAGTAATACCAGTACTTACATATTTAGCTAGGTGTTTTGTTTATAAACTGTTAAAGAAACTCAAATGCAATGTGTGTCACAGTGGTTTAGTATCTGATAAATACTTTGATTCATCTCATAGCTTCATAAAGGAACTGGATCATGGTGGTTTGCAATATCCACACCTGGATGTTGTGAGCACTGTAATGTACACTTATGCTAAAACATATCTCAAAACCACGAGAACAAGAATTTTTAAACACAGGAAATCACAAGCAAGTTCTTATCACGATCACCACTGCGCAGCTCAAAGAAAACTGTCACATCTCGACGTATGTGATGTTGGACACACTTTAGAAACTATAATACAACATATTGTGAGCATGTCTTCAAATGCTCTCTTGAGAAACTATTGTTTGAAGAAAAACGAAACTTGCAAGAAAAACCCAAAAAATCAAAAGATTTCAACTCTTATAAAAAATGTTGATTTGCTCAAGTTTTTACCCCAATAAATGTGTACAAGTGTTTCTTCTAATACAATGTCTTAGTCTAAGTTTAATCCATGAGTTGAGTACAAATGTCTTATTATTAAAAAAAAATTTACAATTACTTTAGAATTACAAGAGGTTTGCTGAAATTTGTTGCATTAGCGATTGAATAACTTTTATTCCTAAGCCTCATACTCAATAAGTGATGTAATATAGCATACAATTAATGATGTATTATAGCATATAATTAAGTTTTGTAATAAGTATTTTGTAAAGGGTGCTTGTAGGAACCGTGATGTAAAGATAATATGAATTAGTCACTGTTTAATTTTGATTTATAATTCCAATATATTCAAGGGAATATGAACTCACTTCTTTTTTGAATTTATTTATAAATTTATTGTAATGTTAAACTGTTTAAAATTTTTTTTCCCCCATTTTTTCTTTATAAGTACTTACTTATATTATACACGTAAATCTAAAAAGTCAGTTCACAGTGTAAATTGTATGTGTTATAGTTGTACAACATCATAAACTTAAAAATATTGTAAGCCATTAATTTAAGGAAAAATAATATTTAACTACTTACAAAAAAAGCAATGAAAATGTTTTCTCAAGTACTATTTTATATTAAATTGATATTTTTAAAACAATTATCAGGTTTAATTTAATCTGTAAGCCAATCACGTTTTTACAATTTCGGTTAACCAGAGGCACTAAAAAGAGATCACAAAATATAAAAAATCAAGCACGAAATTAATGCATTTTTATGGCTACTATTTGTAAATTATAATTACTACAGCTATTTAACTCGAACACAAAGCATATAAGTAATTCGGTAGAAGCTTATTACAATTATAGAAATAGAAATATAAAGTACAGTAGGAAGTGATTGCAACATTGTGTACTATGTTTGGGGAGCATCAGGAGGGAGGACTACTCTTGATGACGTCATGCGCTTGAAAGCAGGCCTGCAGTTCAGAGGGTGTTGGCACGGCACACACTTGTCAACACGTACTGGTCTGCGCCTCATGTCTCCGCTTCCCACCCCAGCACTAACTAGCAAGCCCCATCCACAACCATGACCATGACCTTGAAGGCAGGAAGGAAGTGGACAGGACAAGTCCTTAGGAATCGCCAACTCACGCTTTTGGGGGTTTGAGCCAGCGGAACCAACCCCACCTACGAGCACCTGTACACCAACCTACCCAGTTCAAACTCATGCCAGTCAGAATCGTCACGGGTCCATCAGCCTTCACAGGTTATGCAGGTATACAGCCTAGAACGAACCCACAAAAACACAAGACAGTTCTCCCTGAACCCAACTTTGTACCCTGCCGCAAAGTTACCAGGCCAATACTCTACACTGGACGCGCTCCAGTACGTCGTAAGGACTACAGTCTAAACCCTGCCACCGGGTGCACCTGACCTAGCGCCCACCAAAATCACTTTAGACATGGTGACATTCCTTCCCCAGCCTCCAGACGTCACGTGTCAACCTAATATTTTCACCAACTCACAAATTATATGCTTAATACAATTAAGAGATTTGAGATTTTAAGACAGTTGTGTTGTGGACCTAAAATTAAGTGAGAAGCAAACCAAAGGAATAAGAAAGGGTAAAAACACACACTAAATTCACAATTTGAAACTAAAAAAGTAAAGCACTTTAAACTAAAATTAAACTTAATAATGACATACATCACATGCTTATCTTGCTTTTGGAGTTTGTTGGTGAGTTCTGATAGAATTTCAAGGAAGGGCAAGTTAGGTGGAGAGCTTGTGGTGGTGTTACTTTTGACTGGATTCACTACAAACAAAATTCCTTCACGGTGCATTGCTGTAATGGCTTCACGATTCTTAACAGCATCCATGCCAAACATCAGAGCAAATCTTTTTGCTAGTTCCTGAAAGAGAACAATTAAAAACAACAGCAACGTAATACCCTATATAAGAAAGTTCATTCATGTATTATGCAAAAGATTAAATTTCAGGCTAAAAATACAGAAGTTGTAAAAACATAACTTCATGCTTCAATGAAGGAAACCTCTGGAATAGAACACTGTGATTAGGAAATTTAATCACTACTCTCTACACATTATGACAGTACAATATGGTGAAGTAAAATGTTTTTTAAACAATTTTAAAAGGACTGAATTATTTACAATTTTTGAGAAGAACATCAAGTATCCAATAACTCATTTGCTTAAAGACCAGGTACAAAATTATTAAAGCCTATTAAGTAGATAAACTTCCTAATCAAAATTTATTAGCAAGATGTGACTGTGTTTCAAAAATACAAATTGCAACATTTAACTGAATTCAAATTGCCATTGAATAAAAGCCACAATTATCTCTCCAGAAAAAAAAGGCGGGGAGGGGGTGTATAGGGAAGAGGGAAAATATTATTATGTCAGAAAAAAGGCAATCTGAAATGTAATAGCAGCTGTGGCAGATTAAAGTAAAGTCAAGTTCAAACTCAAGTCAAGTTCAGTATACATTTTTGAGTTAGAAGTTAATTTGCACCATACATGTAAATGTGTTCCCATGAACACTGATATAATGCCAGCCCCTTATAACTTCTTCACCCTCTTGTAGTCAAGGTTTACCAAGAAAAAGGTTTGAAGTAGAACCTTACTGAAACTATACCTCACAGTTTCCAGAAATAAGGTTGTTATGAGTTAATGACAGGTCGGTCGCCATAGATATTTTGGGAAGTTTAAGAGCAATTTTGACAGACACCCACTCTATATATGCCAAAATGTGCCATTTTTGCACGAAGTCCGTGTTCGATTGTCTCCAGTAGAAAAACGGCACATTTAAAAAATTAAATATGCATTTGATTAAATCTACAGATGTCTTCTGAGAATGATGATAACCTAGACGTGTATACTTGGTCCTCCCCTTGTCAACCAAAATGTTAAAAACATTGAGCGGCACAAGTATTTATCAAGCATTTTAAGTTCATGTTCAATTATCTCTGGCGTAATATCACTATGAATTCTGCATGGAGTATCAATTTAATTCAATAGATAGATGCCTTCCCAAAAATAATACCATAGAAAGGTATCTGCAACTTCCATTGTTGCCAAACAATTACAAAAATTGCAACAATTGAATCAAACTATTTTTTGTCAAGCAAAAATTCAATTTTTGATGGCCTCTTGCAGAAAAACTAGAGGTTATTTCAACGAAACATTAAATTCATAAATTAAAAGATGTCTTCAGAATAAAATGATATAACAGAAGGGTAGCTGCATTGCAAGAGCACAATGGCAGGGCAAAAACCGCTAACAGGGAAGCCGTTAGTCGTTGCACTTGGAAACAGTTGGCCGTCTAAGGGGAGGAGGATGGGCGGCGTTAATACATATTGGGTAGCCCTGGCCAGGGTAGGACAAGCATATGAGATTTATTGAAATGCTTTTTCCAAGCCTTGAGCACATAGTTGTGTCAGTGAACACTGCATGGCGCTATTGGCGAAGTTGAAATGTATTCTGCACCATCTTGAGTCAGCCGACAACACTTCATGTTCCCTGTGCTATGGAATTCCACCCCAACCCCTCAATGCGTGGTCACATGAGTTTTTTTTATCCTAGTTGATGTCACGGAATCACTGACAGAATGTATTCAAACATTTATCCTTTCTTTACTATATTGATTGCAATGATAATGAAAATAAAATGTTTGTATCAAAAATAAATTACAAATGTTTACGTTTGATTACATAATTTCATATTTCCATTATAAATTGTCTAATTCTAAACATCATGTACATCCTAATGTTTTATATTCCTCCAATATAGATAACTGTCTTAAAGATTAAATGTTCTTGCAGTTATAATATCCTTTTTTCTGTATTAGTTTTCAAAATTCAACCTCTCATTTATTTAGAGTACATTTTACACTGATGATATCATACAATAAGTACTATACATTTATCCGTGATAAACAGCATTATTTCACGTTTTTTTTAAAATAAGTTTGTTAGAAAGATCCTTACATATTCTAAATACTGAGTCTATGTTGAATAATTGTTTTGTTTAATGCCATAACCTTGCAATGTAATTACAATTATTTGGCAAACAAGTCGTCTTTGATATGTAACATATTCACAATACATACAGTAAAACCCCTCCATCACGACCACCTCTCTATAACGACCCAATCCAGATGAACCATAAAAAGTTTGGGTCGAAAAAGTCAAAAAATTTGAGGCACGTCTAAAATAGATACAGTAATCCCTCGCCAACCGCAGTATCATGCCCGTGGTCTCAGTTATGGCCAGATTTATTTTGTAGACTTTTCTCCATCTGCGGTACTAGTTTCTATTATCCACGGTTTTCAGTCTATGGAAAACTAACCCTTACTGATGTTAGTGGTTGCACATTTCTCAAGCTATAGGCTGTTCACTGTAAAGTGAGCACTTTTGACAGCATGGTTACTTTTCCTTTCAGCCATATTTTATCCTTTAAACATATTTTAAAATAAATATTGCCATGTAAGTAATAAACACAGTGTGTATATTCCACCACACTCAGAAGTTAATGCCTAAGGCTAAAGTAAAGCATACTTATTGACTATTATTTCAAATGAGAGGGCTTTCAAAAGTGCTCACTTTACTGTGAATGGCCTTTAGGATCATAGACTTTGACATTGGTTATCCCATGCAGCGTAAAGCAATAAATGACTTCATGCCAGAAGGGGACACTGTTGTATTGTCCATTGAAACAACACGGTATAAGGGGGAGGGGGAGCAGCAGGCCAGGTCAGTGACGATTCTTTGTCCTAGTCACATGCCCCCCCCTCTGCCTTACCCTCCCTGTCTTTTTTCGCATACATAATCCCACCTATTTTGCTGCAAAACAGCGGAACATTACACAGACTAGTTTTTTAATCAGCGTATGTACGATAACTTCAAATTTAATTCAATGCCCTTTATTTTTTATTTATTATTTTTAAGTTAATGTGCGTAGACACCTACGTAATATGCTAATTTTTTATGATGAGCAATTGTTATTTTTCTTGTGAAGCCAATTTTATATGTAAAGTGAATAAAGATAAGGGTGTGCAAATAAAATGTGTTTTTATGTCACCAGTACCATATTATGGCAAGTGAGGCAGTGTGCATGTATAGGCAACATCAAAAGTTTTTGCTGAAAAATTCAGAATATAATTAATAATTCAAGTAGACTGCACTAAATATTTATATTCCCGTAAACATGTCTGCGCCTCATCGTGCCAGTGCAGAGGCCAACATGGAGAGGGGGGGGGGGGGGGGACATAGATATATATCTAAGCATCAAATATGTCTTCATGGAGCCTCTTTTGTCTTCCATTTTGTAAGATAGTGTCACACGAATAAATAAAGTTTTTATATCCCATCGCAGAAAATAATTGTCCAATTCATACCAAATATCGCAAATAAATAGTACTGCAGCAGGTAATGTTAATTGATATGTTTAGGTATGTCAGACACTTACTATCAAAATGGCAACCATATAACTATTTTAATAATTTTGTATGCTATATAATGAACACAGTGTACCTAATTCCAATCAAACTTTGTATGCTGGCTGTATATATTACAACCATGAAATGTGTCCACACAATATCTCTTTTGTTTGCCATTTCGTAAAATAATATTAGATGACAAATTAAAATTATGCGATATCTCTGAAAAACCAACCAATTTCTACCAAATTTGGCAATCCAGTAGCGCTATGGCAGGCCATGTAAACTTATAAACTTTGAGACGGTCAGACATATACTATCAAAATGGCGTCCACATAAACATTTTAGTACAGCTGGACTGATACAGACACTGATACATCGGCCAATAAACCCAAAATCGTTTTGTTACAATCAGCTTTGGTTCAACCAAATCATTTCATTAATCCAAATGATTTAATCATCATGGAAATTACCGCACTTGGTTATCTTGTAGGGCATGTTTTCACAAACAAATAATTTAATTTTTTCAACCGAAAAACAATTTTTTAAATTTTAGTTTTATCTTTTAGTAACAGGTGATTTGAAATTAAATGGAAACTGATATGGCTGGTTTTGGTGTTGCTACATTTATCTCTATATAAGCCATACCTACTGAATTTCCTAAAATAAAATGTAATTTAACTTATAATACTGGTATTTGCTTTTGAGGTGGTTCAAATTCATTTGCAAAAAATTTCTTTTAACCCTATAATAGTCATGGTCGTACTTTTTCTATCATATAAACGTCAACTGTATATTGATCTATCACTACCACATTGTATATCGATATTTCGTTCGCAGTACAACACAATTCATAAATCGAATAGTAGCAATATTTATCATTTTATGTACAAATCTGATTTGAATGAGCAGAATCGCTATGGTGGTGCGTTCATTCAGGTGCTGAATCGTAATGTTCATTTTATTAATTAATAAACATCTCTTACCATAAATGTTGGCTATATGAAGAAGGTAAATAGTATGCATATATAAAGCAGATGAATGCAATTTATGCACTGAACATGTGCGCTGTATTTAAAAATGATGCCTTTTTTACTCATCTTCTGTGTTTTGTGGTTAGGTTCTTGACAAATACAGCATTTGCAACTATTGGGCAAGGTTGGTGATTGTAGCCAGCTGATTAAGTTGCAAAACCAGTTAAGAATGTGACAAATAGTTACTGTTTTAGATCATGTCCCGGAGTTTGATAAAATGAAGTTTTTTTTATAAACTGACCAAAATGCTAAACTGCATTGTAAACATTGAGTAGACAGGAAAAGACATGCTTAAATACTGCAGTGTCGTAAGCACAGTGATTTATAGTGTACAGTATGTATATTGTAATGTATGTAACTTTTTTGTATTTATTGAGATGTTTTTTTCATATCCTGGAGATTTTGTGCTCATTTTAACGTTATTATGACACAATATAAAAATTACAAATGCAATGATTTGTATCGGCACTATCTGCGGGATCGGCCACAAATGATCTGTATCTGTAATATCGGCAAAATGGGTCTTAGATCCACCTCTACGAAAATCTGTTAACTGTAGTACAGCTATTTGTAAATATTTTCAAAAATATTATCCAAGAATATATACAGAAGTCAGCTTGTGTACATAATTCTTGAAGTGTCCCAGAAATTTTAAACTTTTTCTTTCTTTCCTTTAACATAGAATTATATTCAGGCATTAAAATACGTAAAGAAAGTAAATGTTTATTTCTGTTATTACACCATGAATAAATGGGTATCTATTATTGCATGTCTATATATTTTTGCTCATAAATATGACATAACTTTTAAACAGCTAGCTGGAGTTGCCTGTAGCATTTCATTACTCTAGTCTAATCCATAACATAAATTCAGGAAGGTGGGCACCTTATGTCTAAATTGTGTTGGGTCCTTTTAAAGTTTAGTGTATACAGTTGACTCTTAATCTATCGTTATTCAGGGGACTGGCAAAAAATGTCCATACATGCAATATTTCAGTAGATGCGGTTTCTGATATGTACATCAATAAAATACAACTTCTACCCTTACAAATCTTTATGTGGAGTATACAAAGAGCTATACATTATCTGTGATAAAAGTTTAGCTAATAAACACAATAAAAATGGGAATCTTAGAAAAAAAAATATGATCGCAAATAATACATTAAAAAAAAACATATCACCTAAACTCGTTTAAAAAAAGAAAATAATGTCTCAAAATACTGTATATAATTGATTGTAATCTGACACCAAATGCAAGCTGACCTATAAATTTCGAACCCTCTGAAAATGAAAATAATATGACACAATGCAAGTCAAATTTTGAATGTTCCGCGCACACTCGTTCAGCAAAGAGCACATGGAGAAGTTATAGATTGGCCAGTGAGTATATGGTGGCGGGATTATTACCGTTTCACACCTCTACTTGTTGCAGAGTGCCGAAACCTTGTGCCCGTGGCAAACTTCTATCTTTTAAAGTAATTAATTAGTATTTTACTGCAAAGAAAACTTGTAACAATGAGACTGAAATTAATAAGTAAGGCAATTATAACTGATTTCTTCACTGCCTTTAATAGTTAATCAATCAAAACCATGTCCTCTGATTTTTCTGTCATGAGTTACACTGCACTCGGCTCGGTGCTTACCTAGCCATTATTTGATTGCAAAAGGTGTCAAATAGGCCCTTACATTTTATCACTTTATTCAAAAGACACATCTCTATTGAAATTAATTAATATAAATCCTCCAATTTCCCCACAAGAAGTTACTGAAAATGAACTTTACACTAATAATACAAGTCGCTCGATGTTCAAACAATTTTTGGTAACAAGGGGAGGTCAATTATATGCTCCTGGGTATATAATTTTATTCGCGAAGATGCTAACCCCTGAGTTAAATAAGTATTTAGTTTTAAAATCTTGTTGATTTTATGCCAGATATAATGAAACACCAGCTTGATATCATTTAAATAATAATTCCTTGTTAAAATGTTTTGCATAACATTTTCAAGTGAAACCATTAACTTTGAAATACAAACACTGATAGGTGCAACTATTTTGTGCGACGCATAATCTTGATAAAATACTGCCAGGTGCAGTTTATTTGCTGTGAGGCCGGCGAGTGAAGACTAGCCCATGCAGCTGAGATACTTGTTTTTTTCTGTTTGTTAGACACCAGCTTCCCCTCTCGAGGCATGTAAGGGGAGGAAGGAAATTGAGTAACTGAGAGAAACAGAAAGAAGAGTGAGAGAGAGGATGCCAGGTCACCACGCTTGTTACTATAGGTAATCACTTTCCCCTCGGAGGCATGTAAGGGGAAGTAGCAAGCCAGTCTCTCACGTAGCAGGCCCACAGTGTCAGATAGATGTGTTGGGAAGGCAGACAGCATACAGCAGAGCAGTGATAAATGACGGAGCGCAGGACATTTTTCGCATAGAGTTTCTAGACGTTTGTATAAACAACCAGCTTAAAATCTATAGTTGCGGGAAATATTAGATGAAGTGACCCAAAATATGCTTTGATTGACGCACCATGCGATAAACTATACAAGCGGTTTATATTAACATTATTCACATAGGAATTTCACTGGAAACACAAAAATGTGGATGTGGTTTACTGATACATGTGATAGCAATACATCAAGAGTCAACTGTATTTTTTACTCTATTTTAGTGACAAATTTATAACAGTTTTTGAACTTTGACATGCAAAAATCCTATTTATGACACAATATTCTGTTCCGATAATTTCCGCTGCCGCTAAAAGGAATATTTCTCTGCGAAACACTTCTAAATTCCACAAAATTTAGCAGAAAATCTGCTAAGTTGACAACACTAGTAGATTGATGTAGATAATGCAGCTTAGATTACGTAAGCTTCGCTTGGACTAGGGGGCACTCGGAAAAGCTCGTGTCTTCCCCTTACATGGCTGGCGGGGAGGGTGCTAGTTGTCTAGCAACCAGTGTGATGTCCTGCAATCTCCCTTTGGCTGCCAACTGGTTTGAAAGTGAGGTGTAGATTGTTTCCTTCCTCATGCCGTTGAAGCTATGCCTTCTCCTTCTCGCATGCCCTGAACACACTGCCCAATCGATAAGCTCTCCGCATGGGCTCAGCTGATCTAGTGCACGTAGGACACTCAAAATTTGGTTTGCGTTCTGTTTCACATTATTTTCATTTTCAGAGGGTTAAAAGTTTTGGGTTGGCTTGCATCCAGTGTCGGTTTACAATCTATAAAATACTGTATTTTGTGATTTTATATTTTTATTTAAATGAGTTGAGGTGAAATGTTTTTTAATGTATCACATACAGCAATACTTTTTTTTTTAAATTCCCATTTTATTGCATTTATTAGTTAAACTTTATTCACAGATAATGTATAGATCTCATTATACTAAACATGAAGTCTAATAAGGTCAGAAGTTGTATTTTATTTATGTACATGTGAGATCCCTCACCTACTGAAATCGCACATGGAAATTTTTTGTCAGTCCCTTGAAAAATGGTACATAGGGAGTCCACGGTAGTAGAATGAGTGCTAAGATGTACCCTTGGAAATGAGGAGACCAGAGTAGGAAAACTGTTTCTGCCCCCCTCACCGCCCTCAACAACCTTCCTACACTCACATTGTTCTTGTGTTTGCACACAAGGAAAGTAATGTTTTAACTTCATAATGAATGCCAGGCAGCATACCTTGAGCCCCATAAAGTCCTCACTCTGCCTGTTGATGGTGTTGCCATCCCTTTTCTGTAAGTCCTTGAACAACTCTGTTAGGCTGAGTACCATAGTACGTGCACAATTCACCTTGTTTATCTCAAGAGCCTTCATTAATGTCAGTTTGATGATGTCACCATAATCATTGTAGTGCTGTCAAACATATGAGCAAAAGTAAGGTTTCAATTGTAATATAAAAATCTTTGTATTTGCAGGTACTAATAATATACAGTACAACTGTATAAGCACACACAAAAGGAATAGAATCATTACATAGATCCATGTCGTGAAGTTACATGTCAAGTGAACTACTGATTAACTATAATGGTTGCATGCTTTAACAGTGATAAGTTTGCCGTATCAACCATATTTTAAAATAAATCATCTAGCAATGCAATAAATGTGTGCATAAGTGTTTTTAATAAAAAAAATATCTGAACAGCTTAACTTATGACTGGCACAATTTGCTACAAATAATGTTTGCCATTCGAAATAAAACTTACATAACTGTCAACAAAGATGGTTCCACCGCGGAACAACAAAGACGGATGAATTACTCTGACATATGACATCGAGCAGAATAAAACTTATGCCCTGTGGGGATACAGTTTTTGTTCCGATGCTGAGTCAGGTGCACCCTTGTAGGCTGAGGCTTGTGCGTAAGCTTAGTCCTGACAAGGTACTGGGGCTTGCTCGTTGTATACAACTAGTCTGGTAGCTTGGCGGAAGGGCACAATATTGGGTTCAGGCAGCGTTATCTTGCGCTTGAAGTTTCCTGCCTTGAATGGTATTCGTGGGCGGTGCACGAGATTGATGACTGAACCAGTAGGAAGTGCGTTGGGGGCACGTGGTGGAGCAGCAAAGTTCCCGGTGGAACTGGCGCTGGCCTCTCCAAACCTCCCCTCCAGGTGGCCGATACCTATTAAAGGTCATACCTGGAGTGCTTCTTTCTAACCAAGCTACTTTAGCCCCCACAAACAAAAAGCTAAATCGGCTCTTTTGATCTCAGGTAACCACCGGGAACTTTGCAATTTTGAAACCGTCATGCTGTTCGAAAGTTGAAGAAGAACACTACTACTAATCTACTCACTCACATACTAACTAAATACGCAACAGCGCAAATCCTACTCGATTGAATTTAAGCATGACGGTATTCCCATAACTGCTTTCTCGGCTCAGTGCATCTGGGTTGTGACGGGCTTAGTTTCGGGGGATGTCCGGTAACCAGTAACATCCCCCTCCACCTCGCCCCCAGACGCAAAGAGCTTGTTACAAAAACCCAAAAACTCACTTCGAATCGGCTCTCATGTGCACACAGACTCATTCAAAACCATCGCTGTTCTGCTTTGCCATTATCTTTCTTAGTAAACTCATAAATGTACTTTCAGCTTTGTCTGTCCAGTAAAATATGCTTGAGCTTTGCTCAGCATAACGTCATATCCGGGTAAATCTTTATCGGGTATATTTGCTACTGGCCGGGTGGTTGGAGGCTCAATGGGAAGGAATTCATTCCCTTCATTCCCTGTTTGCTCCAATCCTGTTCGAAAGGTCCTTCCATATGAAGAATTCCAACCAGATCCTTCCTCCACCTGGCCAGGCCCCTCCCGAGTGAGGGGCGTGTCACATCTGTGTGGCGTGACCAAACTGGTGGTAGGATGCCTGCCGAAAGAGAAGGACTAGTACCTGACCACAGTATACCCATTGAAGGGCTTACTGTAATCAGAAGTACGCCTCCCGTATGTGCGGATGGCATCCTGGAGGGTGTCAGATTCTGCGAATCTTTCGCTCCTACGCCAGAAACATTCCTTAATCAGAGTGACCAGCTCTGTTTGATTGGTCGGCAGGCCTGCCTGGGCGACGACAAGCCTGTCCACAGTCACCATTCTGGGGAATAATATCTTATCTCCCCCCTCCTTATTTCTTATGACAAGGGCAAGAGCTGATGCCAACACCTTCGGATCTTCCAACTTCGTCAACATGGCCCCCCTGATCAGGTCGTTATACAGCCATTGTGGGTCGTTAGGATCCGCTTTTGCAGGCCAAGCCTGTACAGCAGTATCCACCATGTTCTTTTCATCCGGCCAGTTAATTTCTATAGTTTTAGCTTCCTCAGGGGTTGCCAACGATTTTCTCATTAGAACCTTATGGAGGAAGACTTCCCTCTCAGCCTCGACACTTTGTGGCTGTTCGGTCCGTACTTCCTCCACGGGCACTCCCGTTGACCATACCTCCCTGGCACGGGACATGGCACAGACAGTTCTCCTTCTGTTGTCGCGTTTGAGCTTGCATGTTACTCGTAACACGAGCAAAGCCTTCACGCACGAATACCACAGGGCTCCATGTACACGGCCAACCAGGTGGCTCTCTCTCTTGAGAGCCTTGTCCACTTGACATATATGGTTCCAAGTCTATAACTCGCGTTATAGACTTAGACTCGGGCAGTTTGTTTCCCTTTTCCGATCTTGCTCCAGTCCTGGAGGGGGGATTGCAAGGGTTCAACCCATGCACCCTTACAGGTTGTTCTATGTTTTCCAAAGTTTGTGGGGGGTTTGTTGGGCCACCCCCATCATCCAAGATTACGACTGGGAAGATGGAGTCACCCATTATGGATTACAACATCTATCCCAGTCTCATCCCTCCTGCTGTCTACCTCCGACAAGTCGAAGTCCCTACTCAACCGAGGGCCCGACCACCAGTCGTCAAACTCATCCCTTCGTTTTCCAACTCTTGTTAGATATTTTAACAAGCAAGCTGTTTTTTCCTAATCCCGAAGCATGGGCACGAGGCAGAGAGGTCCATGGTTCCCCTCGAATTCCAGTCTCATATCCTCAATCTTAGGGCATTCCAAAGCATGAGTAGAGGTATCCTCCTCGCCACGTACCACGCAGAGCACGTGGTGGAGCAGCAGATGAAGGTGTGCAGTGTTGCTTGAGTGTTGGTTGTAAAGCTTGCACTAATATAGCGGAAACCAAGTAGGTAATCGCTTCTGTAGGCCATTGGTTGGACTGAGCAAAATAAGCGGCCAGTAATGAGTGAACTTCAGTGCCTACTTGAACTGGTTCTGGAAACAGATCCTTCAGTATTGCTGCTTCAATGGAGTCCTGTAGATGGCGAAGCGCTTGTGCTTGTTCCCTTGGACTGAACTGTGCAATGGATGCGATGAGGGCTGGGGTAGGCTCATGCAGGTGCCCGGAGGCGAGTAAGGTCCGTTTGAGGAGCTCCTTTAGACCACGACGAATGGAGTAGGTCATTGAAAAGCACAAAACCCTTTGTGTCAGCAAGGCAAGGCAGGTTCCTTATGTTCGTTACAACGTGTTAAACTATGTGCGGGTCGTTGACTGGGCGGACACCATATTTCAGTACCTGGCGCGGATGTGCAGTACACATTGAAAATCAGGTCTCATTGTCTTAGGTCACAAAATGTGGGTGACGTCGTAGTCAAATCTTCCCAACTCGGGAACACCCATTTTTCCTAGAACTTAGATACAGTGGAAAAAGATGCGAGAGCCGAGCTGACAAGCTGGTCCAGGAGCAGTGTACCTGTGAGGGCTCCGTCAATCTACCTATGGCGCAGATAGAATGGGTGGCCGTCTAAGATACATGTAGGTGGCAACAAAGTGTTATGGCTCGAGTGAGTAACTTCCCGAGATCACCTGTGTTAGCTTTGTGTCCACGAAGTCAACTGGGAAAGGTGCTAGTCTACAAAAAGTGTAGCACTCAGGATTGCAGCAAAACACACGTTTCATTTCCTTATTAGTGAAAATACCTATGATGATGTACTACCTCCTAATGTCGGCAAGAGCATCTGCCGGGAAACTAGCTGTGCAATGCTGGTAGAGATGACCGGTTCTAACTAATGATAGGGGTGGGTAGTCTAGCATTGTGAAAACAACTGAATCTAGCTGTCCTACTGTTGCCTCGAGCGGCCACAGTGTCTAGCGGGTAGATGACGGAACGACGTAACTGGCACAGTGCTAGATAAACTAAGCAGGATGTGCAAGGGAACCCTCACGTAGGGCGTAAAGGACTGAAGTATCCTTCTGGCACGGAAGCGCAGTGTAGGACGGAGGGTAAGCGAGGAGTTTCCCTAACGGTTAACGCAGTAGGAGTAAGAGAGCTGATGTAAGCTAAGGGTTAGGGCATAGGCTGGTCAGTGTCCAAACAACGATTGCTGGATCAATGAAGACTGATGTCGCAGACTGATCAGTGCCCTGGCGGTCTAGCACAGTGGGCAGCTGAAGACCGGTTTGGAGTCGAGTGGCGACTACGCTTATACACTAAAATTGGGCCGCTACTCGGCGCTGGTTGGCTGGCATGTCGTAGGTGAGGGGTGGTCGCCGAGTGGAGGAAAAGGGCGGGGGATGGCGAAAAACATAACTCTCTGACATGACATCACCGGCCGGCTAGAGAGTAAAAAAAAAAAAAGAGAACAAAGAATCCTACTAGCGGTGGATAAAAGAACTCGTTGCCCTAGATGCATAGTTACGGTGGGCCGGGTGAATAAAACAATCTACTCTGTCTAGAACGTCATCCTAAGTGGTAACAGTACAATGCCATCTCTTGATGGCTGAAAACAGTAATACAAATTTCAAGGACTCAAATGCACGGTTATGCGTAGGAATGAGCTGAAGTCATCCAATCACCATTGTTGGAAAAAAAAAACAACGACATGTGTCAATTTGCCCCTTCTCCACTGCAATGAAAACTCATCCATGAGGGAAATGGAATTAGATTCTCCCTGCTGGACAGGACGATTGCCCTTTCTCTCGGTTCGTCGCCTTTCCAATGGGTCTTAAATCAACCCCTACCCATGAGCAGAAATGGATTATATTTTCCTTGGCAGAACCAGGCCAATCATATTCCTCTCTACTAATTCTGACTCAAAGACGAGAAATAAAAGCAAATGTGTCTAATCCCTGTAAGACGATCACCCTTCCTCTCAGTAAGTCACCTCAGAGGGTGGAAAAGGAAATTCCTTTCAGAGAATGTAGCACTGTCCTTTCAACAGCAATTTCTTTTTCTCTCGACTGTGTTTCTGTAGTGCTCACTACTCCGTGCGCTCTGCTTCGTGTGACACCTTCCTCGTGTCTAAACTTGGTCTTGCTTCGAAGAAATCAGCAGAGCTGGGATGGTTGTTGAAACTTAAAGGTGGCAGCTAAATTATCTTTTTAATCCCATTTCTTACAAACTGCGTCGACAGAGAACATAATCTACCTCTCTCAGATAAACATAAACTAATTCCATCTCCTCTTCGCCCCCCCCCCCCCCCCCCCACCCAAAAGAAAGGAGTATCGGTGTCAGGCTGCACTTGTCGTCTTTTACTTGTTTACTTTTGGGTTACAGTGCATTTTCTTGTTGTTTTCTTTTCTGCTTCCGTGTTTTTAACTCAAGTGTGGGGAAGCCAATCTATGTGCCACGGACCTCTTTCATTAAAGTGTGCATTCAGAATACTTTAATGTTTTATATTCCACATTTAAAAACACAGCTAAACTGTAGCAAGCAATGTGACTCCCACACAATAGATACAGCTTGTAGGGCATGATCTTTTTACACATTAATCTTGATCCATACCACACTTCTTCGCAGCGCGCCTGCATACACTACTTGACAACTTTGCCCCATCAGTAAGCGCTGAAAGTGTTTGAGGCAAGTCTAAAGTGACATAACTATTCCAGTGGCTACAGGGTTGGCTCCATGCGTTGGACAACTACAGACACGTAAATAATTAACGCGATTAATTATGAAATCGCACCGCCCAAGCAGAATTTGGCATGCGGTTGACACATCTGTAAACGAAGATTGTTTTACCCGCCAAGACACAGACACCACAGGTTGGCAACACCTCTGCGACCAGTGACATCATAACCGCAGAGTCTCGTAAGGAGGCGGGAAATATGTCATCAGCCTCCAGCCAGAGCGATAAGAAATGTGTGGCACAGCCCACTGCCCTGAATAACCAACCCCTGTGCTGAAAGGCTACCAACCCCTGCACCTCTGCGACAGCCAGAATTTGAGATTTTGACTATAGAAGGAGATGTAACGTTCTTGCCATAGTTCGTTTGGCCCACCGACCGCAGAGCAGCATACCCCTTCTCCCGACTTTGTCCCTTCGTGACAGTCCACTCGCACGATACTCGGGGTTTGGCATTTGACTGGGATGGGAGTCGAACCCTTACACCCTAACCGGTAGCCAGCTTGACTGTACAAAAACTCGGAAGCTTCGTAACTTCCGGGTGTGAGACCCGGATCAATCTACCCGACTTGAGTTTGATGGTGTTAGTCATTGTGGTAAGTTGCCCAGTTGGGGTGTCACTAGGAGTAGTACTAGCAACCTGGGATAATTGATTAATCTGAACCTAGTGATCACAAATAGGATATCCGGGCCAGTGAGCACCCAGAAGGTGATCGAGTTTGGTAGTGATCTCTAATGGAATTAAGGGAGAGATAGGCCATGGAGTGAAGTCGTAGCATGGACGGCGGGGTTCGTCCTCGGATGTCGAGCTCACTCGAGTTCCTGTGCTGTCGGCTCGTGCTAATGCGCGGTGTTCCTTACGTCGTCGTCTACTTTGAATACCTCCCCTTCATTTTGTACATTGAGAACACTTGAAATACACAATATAAAAATACGAAGTTATAAGGAACACGGGGTAACTATCTACGAATTACGGTACACAAGTAATCAAATTAGATGTAATATTTATTATGTAGTTCGACCTGGAGAGTCCTAGCTATTCCAAATGGAAATCAGTTAAGCTGCCAGGCTAAGCACTCTACAATTAGTAGGATAACGTGAGGTTATAAATTCAGGCGAAGACGTACCTGGAGAGAGAAAAAAAAAAAATCCTCTAAATCAAAATCTATAGCAATGCAACTTTACAGTGGCTAGAAAATATATAGGAATGCAATCTTTACAGAGTGCTTCAACTATCGGAAGGTACTCAGGAAAGAACTCTACGAAGTGCCGGCTCGTTACCACTGTGTTGTGGGAAGTTGACTGGGGTAAGGGATACAGGGGTCAAGGTGAGGTTTACCTGATGATGGCGCAGCCATCTCTCAAACTGGCACAGGAGGCTGGTCTTTAGTGGAGTGCACAATGTTGCAGGTCGCGGAGAAGAGAGAGAGTCCCCGTAGACTGAAGAGAGCCTTAAAGAGAGTCTTTGAGCAGACACGAGGGTCCTGGGTCAGACTAGATAGGAAATCAAAAGTCCTTCGTTGGACTAGATAGGAAACAGAGAGTCCTTGGTCGGACTAGATAGGAAAGTTTTAAGCAGACTGAGGTGTTGGAACGTCTTAAGCAGACTGAGGCATTGGAGAGTCTTAAGCACACTAAGGTAGTGAGAGTTTTTTCAGACTGAGGAGGGGAAGAGTCTTCGCAGACTAGGGAAGGCTCGCGTCCTCTTTGGACGGCGAACCCGGCGTATCTGCCGGTGCTGGATGCTGGACATCTTTTTATACCGATTTTTCTCATATTAGCAGTTCTTTCGGGTGCAGGCAGTAGCATAGCCTTCCAACACAGGAGCGCTGCTCATTTCTTATCGCTTCACATGGAGGCGACAAATTAAAACCCCTGTTCCTGAGATGGCCCGGTCATGATGTCACAAAGCCACAGGGGTGCTGTTATCTCTCGAGATTGTAGGAACTTCTTCCAGAGCTAAGCGACAAGTAGTAGAAATTCACTAATCTTTATTTATTTAGAGGGGATGCCTTTTGAATGCATAAATTTGAATGGGCAATGGGGATTGTAACTACGCACATAATTTACAATGAAGTATTCGGCTACCCAGGCTTGTGGGCTTTCTTAGCTCTATACTTTTAATCAAATTAACACATATATTTCACCCTGAGCACGGATGGCTTGTAGATGGGGCGAAGTCGTCCATAGAGGGTGCATCTGCACAGCGAAGCATGTTGGCATATGTCAATCGGCCACCCCTTGAGCGACGTAGATCCATCTGTGACTTCTAACTACACTGCTGCAGGTCTGGAAGGTGGTTGCCTCAATTGTCGTACTCTGGATGGGTTTCTAGACGAGCGCCTCTTCTGTGTGTGGGCTGCAGACCTAGGTCTTCCTAGTTTGAGAGCAGAATCACACTAGTTTGATGAAAGAAAATAATTTGTAAAGAGCGTGTACAAATGTGGTAAAATTTTTTTTTTCTGTTCTCAAAAAATATAAAATTGGAGCTAAATGGTTCCAATATTACATGCGGGGTTGGTATACTGTGGCCCCTGCGGGACAAAGTTAACTAGACTGGCACTCAACCAGTGTGGTTGCACAGTATCCGAAGCATGAGGAGACAAATTTAATTTTTTTTTTTTTCACATAATACTGTCTTATGTTTGCACCATTTGTGCATTAAAACAAGCTTACCATTTGCTGTAGCCTCTTCACAAGACATGGATACTGGTTACAATTTCTTACAAGCTAGGTTATGCACAAGCATTGTATTACTAAGATTATCAAGTGGGGTTAACATAGATTGCATTTACAATAACCCGACACTCTTCCATATTAGAGATTTCCCTTATATAACGAGATATGAAATAATTATTTACAGTTTTTGCTAGAGTTCACGACTCTTAAGCAAGGTTTTTATCATGTTGATGCACACAAATTTATGAGGCTGCACTGGGGCAGACGGTTCATGAACTAGGTATGTGTGGGCCTCCGTTTCCATTACATGAAGGTGAGTTCAGACACGTGAACGTATCGAGGTTGTGGAATACTTTTGGCGTTACGCTTCAATTACAATCACAATCACAACTCAATAAGGGGGTTTCACACAATTGTGAAAGCAAATTATATGTGCGTACTGGGGTGAAAATGTTTTCTCAAAACACATTTTATTCTTACTGAGCTAAACAGAGGTACCATTAAACACATGTCGTACATGAAAGTTTGGAGAATTTACAATTACAATTCTAACCTATAATTTATATAAGAAAAATTATTTTAATTTTTCCGCCTGTGATTATAAGTGGGATAACAAGAAAACAAATTCTAATGGCTAACACTACAATGGCGTACATTAACAAGGAGGTTATTGTTACGCCCTTAAAAATTGATGAGTAATTTTTTTTTTAATTTATATTTTTTTTTTGTACGGACACATGTTAGGTTTGGAGGTTCATTTTATTAGTTTTCAGGATAGGAATTGGTTTTGACGATTAAATTTTATTTTTTGTTCAGAGGAAATATTTATCTTTCTTTGTATGGGTTGATTTAATTTTTCTCTTCAATTCTCGATTTGGGACGCCTGGAATTTTCTTTCTTGATTGGGTTAGTAATCTGCTTGTTATTGTGTTAGCTGTAAATTTTGCTGTTCTCAGTATCAAACTTTCACGGGTGCAGTGAAGTTGCAGTTTTGTTCTTTTTTGGTCGTTTCGATGATGACAATCGGTAAGAACTTGGTATGCAAGGAATTGAAGCTTAGCAGAAGCCAGCTGTACCTCGCACATTTTTGTGTGCCGTGTACAAGGTTTGAGGCAAGCTGCGTCGTGTTTTGCGGCTATGGCTGGCCAGAGTTAGGATCGTGCCAGAGGCGAGGGGGAAGACTTCCTGCTGATGCCAGCCTGGCAAGGCGCTATGATTCCAGGGAATGGGGAAAGCAGTCACATGCCTCCTTTGTGGGCTGGCACCCGCTGATTGGCTGAAGGCCACGGTGGGGCAAGGCGGACAAAAGGAAGGTTAGGTCAAGGGGAGGAGGGAGAGAGTGGAGTGGAATGAGTGTCAGAGTGAGCAGATGTGGTGTGGGTATGGCTACGAGACGAGGGGTGCAGTTACTGTTGTTGTTTCAGAAGTGTTGTCGAAGGTGAGTTAATTTATCTGCTCAAGGTGTAATAGATGTTCTTTTTCAGAGGAAAGTAGTCAATTACTGGTGTGTAACAAGTTGTCGTTGGTTGGTCGTGTCTTTTGTCCATTGTTTATTAGAAGTTAGCAATTTGTACTCCTTACTGTTGCAAGTTTGTTTTGTTCTCTAGGTACAAGGTAAAGTTGTGGATATTATTTGTGTACTAGAAAGTTGTTAGTTAATTTTAAGATCTAGGTTAATTTAAATATAAGATAATTTAATTTAAGTATAATTCCTTCTTCTCTTGCCAATACTTTGAAGTAATTAGCTATTTTGAGAGTCTGTTGTGTACACAATTATTGATAGAAGAGCCTAGTGTTTACATTTGTAAAGTTAGTCAAACGAGAGACTATTTTCAGTTCAACTTTAGTTTGTTTTATTATTATTTACAAGTTTCACGTACAATCCTTCAAGCTCATTAAACAGTTTTTTTAGTCTTTATTTATTTTATAAAAACCATAATCACAAACTTTACTCAAGCTATCAAAAACTCTACTCTCTGTGTTTACAGTATCATTTTGAGACATTTCATGGTACTCAGTAACTTGGTTTTAATTCTTTCGGTTACTAAATTGCAAAATAATACTCATTGGCAGCCGACAAGATGATATACACATTTTTATTGTTATCTTATACCAATCGATAGTTGTTAGTAAAATTGTTTTCCCTGTTGATTTGAATCTGGCGAGTGTGTCATTTGTTTCAGTTCCCCTACCAGGTAGTCAATCAATTTTAGAATTTTGAAGTTTATGATAGGCCCTTTTCTTATTTTCTTCACAAGTTTATTGGGTCGCACAGTACACCTGAAATACTACAGAATAAATAATTTATAATAAGCGAGAAAATTGTCTGCATACAGGTGGATGCATTCATAGGTAGGAATTTAAAATAGAACCAACCTACAGAGTCATTACACAATCCCGATCCCTATACACCCCCCTCCCTTTTATTATGTCCTTGCAGCCTGTGCGAGTGTTTTACCCCCACGTTATCTCTAAGTGGGAAAGATTAATTAAATAATTGTTGGTGGACTGAGATTGGTCACAGTATCTATACATGTATGTTAAGGGTATTTGAGGGCACCCCAAAGACCCCTATTTATCAAGGCGAGTCCTTTTCCAATTTTCCTTAATCTCTTTCCCCCTTCCACCCTACTTCACATCATCTGGTTTGAGGCACTGGCAATCATCTGGTGTAGTTCGCCACGTATTTTCTCCCTCTTCCTGGAGTAACAATCTCTATCTCCCCCCCCCCCCTCACTTCTTCGTTTCATCTGGTGGAGGTGCCGGACAGTCTGGCGCTGTGAGAGAGTAGGACTTGTTGGGAAGTACTCTTCTCACCTCACATTACATTTTTTTTGGATAAATGGCTTTGTAGGTTGTTGGCTGGTTCTGTTTTCTTTTGTTTCTCTCGTCATGTGGTCATGGGCATGTTGCTAAGAAGACGTGCTTGATTATTGGTTTTTATCATTAAGGTTTAGGTTAAGTTATTAACATAGTTACTGATAGTTACTTAGTTAATTTAAGTTTAGGTTTGTTTCATATTATTTTTAGTTTAAGTGCATGTATTATTTTAGTGATTTGCACTGAGTGTTCACTTTTTTTTAGTGGTGTGTTGTACATGTAGATTACACTGTTCGGAACAATATTACTATTATTCTTAACAGCCCTGGGTATTTAATTTTGAATTTCGAGGGTTCCTGGATTTGAACAATGGGGACTGGTATTTGATATGTTTCCAGAACGTAAATTACGCAGTTACACACAGAAAACAGTTAGGGACACTGAGAAGCCACCTACGATTAAGATTGACAAGGGAGACGAGTCACCAGAAAGTAGTTCTGATTCTGAGCAGAGTGCACCAGCATCGTTAGGGGATAGTTCAGCTGAGGGTTCAGGCACTTTAATATCCGAGAATTCTAATAACTTTGTAGAAATGGAAAGCAGTAGTAGGTTTTTTGTTGACCCTGGTTATTTTTTTGGTAAGAAACGGAGGACTTGTCTGAGTATCTAAAGAACTTTAAAAGAATGGCTGTCGTCAACAACTGGGACAAGAAGTGTGTCACTTACTTGCCTAGCTTTTAAAAAGGCGCAGCGGTGTGTTGGTATGACAGTCTAGGCGACAGTGCCGATAAGTTCATGACATTTGCGGCCCTTACAAATGAACTGAAGAAAGCGTTCACCCGAGTAGGTGACGCAGAAGACCTGGAAATGCACCTTAGTATTTGGGTGCAGGGCACTGAATCCAACGAAGAGTTCGTGTACAACATAATTAGCATGTGAAATAAACATGGCAGTCGGATGTCTGAGGAAAATAAGATTAGATACATTTTGAGGGGTTTGAGGCCAACCTTCGTGGAAAAAGTTTTGATGTTGGAAAATCAGTCTGTGTCCCAGCTGATGAAGAATTTAAGAAATATTGAAGCGGGAAGCTTCTATGCGAAAAATTGGTGAGAAATGGCTCCAGATTGGTCTGAGGGTAAGCCCGATAGGAATCACACGGTAGTACAATTCACAGACACTAGAGAAGCTGCAACATGTGATAGGGAAATGGCCCAACTACAACAAGCGGTTGACCTTTCGAGCAGACAGATGAGGGAAATGGCGAATGAAGTTGAACACCTGCGAAAAGGGAAAAGTAATGGCAATCCTTTCAGAGGTGATAGAGGTATTTCAGGTGACCGTGGTGCTCCCTCACACAGGATGCATAATCAGGGATGAGTAGTAAATAGTGATATTCCTCAGAGAACCCCAGATGGACGACCTACTTGTTTTAACTGTGGGGACGCAGGGCATATTATAAAGTTTTATAGAAAAAATTCCTGACCTCATGCAACAAGCAATAAGGTGGGAAACTAAAGAGGATGGACCAGGTTAGGGGAACTGGTTCGCCCGAGCAGTTGGAGTTACCCCTAAGTCTTGAGGCAGGAGTGATGAGTTTGTGGTTTAAGTTATTTGGGCAAACCACTGTCATATATGTAGATAGCGGAGCTGCTTTTTCCCTAGCAGATGCAAATCTCATTCCTAATAAGTTTTGGCGAGAGGTGGAATTGAGAGTATTTTCAGGCGTGTTAGGACCAAAACAGGCTGTGACACATATGACAAATTTGAGATTTAAATTTGACAGGATGTGGTATATTCTCCCAGTAGGCCTCGTTCATGCTCCAATAAATGAGATTATCTTGGGGTGTGACTTTTTGCAGCGATATCAGTGCCAGATATCATGTAATGTGAATGGTCGACATAGTTTGAGGTTAAATTACCCCACCAAAGAAGAACCTGTAACTTCATTGCCCATCAGAGAAGTTAAGAATAATGGTGAGGTTAGGAAAGTTCCTCACAAGGATTCAGAGGCAGAGGAAACCCCTCCTTTAGATATCGAGACTGACAAAAATACACACCCCAATTTGAAGACAGTGTGTCTCATAGTTAAAGATCAGGTTAGGCTACAACCCAGTATGCACCAGTTAATTGAGATAGATTTCTCAACCCCTAGTCTTCGAACAGAAGTTTTTTGTGCGCCACTTTCTTGTGTATATGACAATCTCTGTGTTGCTTCTACACAGCATTTTGAGCCCTGAAAAGCAAATTAAATTAATGGGTCACCAACACAGCCATTAGTGAGGTTATTTTGGCCAAAAGTTTGAAGTTAGGTAATTTGTGGCAATTTGACGCGACAACTGACATTAGGGTGAATACTGTTTCGGCCTCTAAAGAAATTAAAGTAGATGATTTTGACGAAGAAAATTTAGATAGCAATCCTGATTTGTTGCCTGAACAGAGATGTGAGTTAGATCTTTTGTATAAATATCGTAATTGTTTCAGCTGGAAAGCAAGTCAAATTGGTAGGACCAAGGCTATATACAGGCGATAACTCACCAATCACTTCAGCTCTCCATAGAGTGTCTCCTGGAGAAAGGGAGGTAATTCATGACATTGTTGAGCACATAAAAAATGGAAGGAATTGTAAGACCGATTAGTACTAGTTGGTGTTCTCCTGTTGTCCTGGTGAGAAAGAAAGACGGTGACTACTGGATGCGTGTGGATTATTGTAGTGTTAATGCCATACTGGATGATAAAATATCCCTTACCTAGGATTGAAGACATTTTGAGCTACTTAACAGGGGCCAAATTCTTTAGTCCTCTGGATATGAATGCTGGGTATCATCAGTTAAAGGTAGTTGAAAAAGATCAAGAGAAAACCTAGTTCATTACCCCTGAGGGTACTTTTTGTTTTCAGACCTTACCTTTTAGGTTAAAAACAGCCCCATCTCTATTTCAGAAGTACATAGACAAAATATTAGCAGTGTTGAACTGGGGCACCTGCTTATTGTATTTGGATGACATTTTAGCGGTAGGTAGTGATTTTCAGCAACATCTGTACAGGTTAGAGCAAGTCCTAAAGAGGTTTGAGAAGACCAACCTAACCTTAAAACCTGCTAAATGTAGAAGCTTTCTTGGCTTAACATCTTTCTTCCGGAAGTTTGTCCAAAATTTTTCAATGATTGCCAAACCATTATCATGCTTACTGCAAAAGGATCAGAAGTTTAGCTGGGGTGAGACCCAAGAGAAGGCTTTCTGAGAATTGAAACAGCGAGAATTGAAATTGCAACCAGTAGCATATATGAGCTGTACCCTAACACCAGCCAAATCTAGGCATTCCATTACTCACCTGGAGTGTTTAGCGCTAGTCTATGTCTTGGACCAGTTTAGACCCTATAATTAATTAAGGCATTTTACGGTGGTGACTGATCATAGCTTGTGCTACCTAGACAGGTTAAAGTTGAATGCCCATAGCACAGGTAGGATAACTCGTTGGGCACTAAAAATGCTGGAATACTCTTTTGAGATAAAAGTATAGTAGTGGCAAAAAGCATGCACATGTTGACAGTCTAAGCAGAAATCCCATAGACCAAGGCACTGTAAGAGATGAGGAAAACGCTTTGGATCTATCAGTATTTTCATTACCAGGGTTTGACATGGAAACAGCACAAAGGAACAATCTCACCTTGATCCCAATTATTAAGGAAATAGAAAAACCATCTCCTGTTGAAACAAAACTTAGCCGAATAGCCAAAAATTAGTGCCTAAGAGACGAGTATTGTATAAGTTTAACACCAGGCCCAAGGGTAGGGAAAAATTATTGGTAATACCTGACAAACTGAAGGATGAGATTTTGAATGAATGTCACAACCACCCCCAAATAGGACATTTAGGAGTTGCCAGGATCATAGACAAGATTAGAAGGCGTTATTACTGGCCTGGGTTATTTAAAGATGTAGAGACCTATGTTAGAGACTGCCAGACTAAGAAAGAGACACACCAGAAACCAGCAGGTTTACTACAGCCGATATCTGTGGGGGAACCTTTTGAGAGAGTCTGTATCGATTTACTGCGCCCTTTTCCTAAGACCTGCTGCAGTAATAAGTATATAATTACCTGCATTGACTATGGTACTAGGTGGGCTGAAACACGAGCAGTACAAGCAGGGACCACCACCCAGGAGGTAGCATAGTTTCGGTTAGAAAATGTTATTTGTAGGCATTCTACCCCTGGTTCAATCTTGACCAATAGAGGGCAAGTCTTTAGCTCAGCTGTGGTACAGGAATTATTAAAGCTCGTGGATATACAGGGCACCATTACATCAGGATACCGCCCAAAACACAATGGGGCTGTAGAACGTCTGTATGCTACACTGACCACCACGATGTCCCAGTATGTCTCGAGTAACCAGAAGGACTGAGATCTGTGTTTGCCTCTGGTTACTTTTGCATACAGTATAAGTCATCAGGAGGGCACTGGGTTCAGCGCTTTTCTGCTAGTGTATGGGTGGGAACCAATGTTGCCTTCCGAGGTGTGTTTAAATCAGGGAGTTGCGGAAGCAGAGAACAAGAAACTGTGACAGAAGTGGAAGAAACTCCTCAGGCAGGCAGCCAAGAACCTTTGCCAGCAACAGGAAAAGGCAAAGCAGTGGTATGATCCCCACCACAGGGTTGTCGAATACCAGCCAGGACAAGAGGTGTTGATCTACACACCTACAAGGAAGAAGGGTTTAACGCCGAAGTTCCTACACTGCTGGAACGGCCCAGCTGTGGAAGTGAAGAAAGTGTCTCCAAATTTGTACTATCAGAAGAAGCATTGTCTTCGGGATGCGGGCTTATCTAACGCGGTCACTACCCTGATTAAATAGAGCTAAAGGGGTAATATTGGATAGGAGTGCTAATTCAAACTTCTGGCTTCTACCAGTTACCCACTCATTGATGGAGGCTGATGGTGGTGGGCGTGGACGTTTGACAATTCGTCGCTTCAGGGGGCGCCCTCTCTTTCGAGGCACTGCAGCAAGAGTAGCAGGTCAGCGGAAGGATGTAGGGTCCCGCCATGGTGCCTCCCTGTATCTGTCAGGCACGTGGCGCATGCGCCTGGCACGCAGTGTAGTCTTTCTGGTGGCAGCAGAGAGTTTGGGGCCAGCATCCCGTGCAGTGTAAACATCTGCTTCAGTGGTAGTGGGACTGCTAGACTCATCCTTCTTACCCACAACGGGGGTGCTGTGGCCTTCAGGCGCCCTGGAGAGTCTCGGCTATTCCAGAAAAAAATTATAAAAATGAAAACCAGTTAAGTTCCTTGGCTAAGGACTCTAAAATTAATAGGGTTACATGAAGGTATAAATGGGGTAACTATCTACGAATGACGGTACACAAGCGAACAAATTGGATGTAAAATTTATAATGTAGTTCGCCCTGGAGAGTCCCGGCTAGTCCAGAAAAAATATTATAAAAATAGAAATCAGTTAAGCTGCCTGGCTAAGCACTCTAAAATTACTAGGGTTACGTGAAGTTATAAATTCAGGCGAAGACAAGCCTGGAGAATAAAGGGAGGGGAGAAAAAAAAAATTCCCTGTAATCAAAATCTATAGCAACGCAACTTTACAGCGGCTAGAAAATATATAGCAATGCAATCTTTACAGCGTGCTTGAAATATCGGAAGTTACTCAGGAAAGAACTCTACGATGTGTCAACTTGTTATCACTGTGTCACGGGAAGTTGACTGGGGTAAGGGATACCGGGATCAAGGTGAGGTTTACCTGACGATGGCACAGCCGTCTCTCAAGCTGGTGCAGGAGGCTGATCTTCAGTGGAGTGCACCGTGTTGCAAGTCGCAGAAAGGAAAGAGAGTCCTAGCAGACTGAAGAGAGACTTAAGCACAGTCTTTGAGCAATCTCGAGGGTTCTGGGTTGGACTAGGTAGGAAACCAAGTCCTTGGTCAGACTAGATAGGAAACCGAGAGTCCTTGGTCGGACTAGATAGGAAAGTCTTAAGATGACTGAGGTGTGGGAGTGTCTTAAGCAGACTAAGGTAAGAGTCTTGAGCAGACCATGGTAGTGGAGAGTCTTTTGAGACTGAGAAGGGGAAGAGTCTTTGCAGACTAGGGAAGGCTGGCGTCCTCTTTGGCCGGCGAGCCCAGCGTATCTGTCAGTGCTGGATGCTGGACGTCTATTTATACCAATTTTTCTCATATCAGCAATTCTTTGGGGTGCGGGGGGTAGCGTAGGCTTCCATCACGGGAGCGTGTTATCGGGGGTGCAGGAGCGCTGCTAATTTCATTTTGACAAATTCAAATCCCTGTTCCTGAGGCGGCCCGGCCGTGACGTCACAAGGCCACGGGGGTGCTGCCATCTCTCGAGATTGTAGGAACTTCTTCCAGAGCTAAGCGACAAGTAGTAGAAATTCACAAATCTCTATTTATCTAGTGGCGGTTCCTTATGCATGCATAAATGTGGACGGGCAATTGGGATTGTAATTACATACGTAATTTACAATGAAGTATTCGGCTACCCAGGCTCATGGGCTTTCCTAGCTCGATACTTTTAATTCAAATTGCCGCTTATATATTTCACCTCTGAGTGGGGGTAGCTCGTAGATGGGGCGAAGTCGTCCCTAGAGGGCGCATCCAGACTTTTTATCATGTTGGCATACATCAATGTTTATGTTAATAAAAACTGCGTTTATAGCAAAAATGATTTGGCTCAAGAAACTTCAATGTTTATCACAGGTTTGAATAAAACTCAAGATAAGCTAAGGTGTGTTATATTTAAAGTCTCAAAACATTATTTTTCAACACACCAACCTGTGGCATTACTGTATCTTACTTTTTTATTCACAATACTATTTATACTGGCGTTGCACTGATTCTACACACGTGACGTTTTCTTTTCTCTGTCGACAGGATCTGCATGACTGATTATGTGGCTTCAACGGGCACATGGCTATATACAACATTCTTGTTATCTACAAACTGCTCTTGATGTGAGTTGCACAATCAAAGACTGTAGGTGTAGCGAAGCTACAAACAGGCATAACTGCCTCCGCATCATCTTGACAGGAAAATTATGAATGGTTTGGGAATACACAACTTGATGTTATTGAGATGCTACTGACTTGTACGGTCAGTTAATACAGCTCTCGGAGTTGGCAGCGGTTCAACTTGAGGTTCAGGTGCTCGTTGTGGTGATGAGGTGGCTCCCTTACTGGGAAGGTGTGTCAGGCGAGTTCAGCAAGTGAAAGCGGTTGGGTGGTCACCAAGTCATATCACTCGATAACCTGGATCGTACTTGTGCTCGACACGCGCAGGGGGCTGGACTCATTGCTGGGTTCTACACATTGTGCGTCGTGATGTTACTCACTCCCCCGGCTGGCACGGGCAGTGCATGGTCTGGATCTGGATAACCCATTGGTGATTTGGACCTGTCATCTTTGCTGCGTGATCATGATGGTAGGTGCTATGGTGCCCCACCGGTCATTATTGGGCAGTTAACTACAGCTTTGATAATTGACCTATCCCGGCAGGATGGTACGAAGCCTTGGGTGGGCTGACCCGCTGTAGTGACCACGGGCTCTCCTCCATGTTCATGAAGAAGGTGCTCGGGGGCTGCCTCCGTACTCTCTGCTTCCTCTGGAATGGCCTGGGCTACGGCGGCACTGAGTGTGTCTGGCGAGGTGTCATCATGTCCATAGCGGCTGCTTAGTAGATTTCCTTCACCATTAGTAGGTCGTCTGGAATTAGAAAGCAGGTCAAAGTACATTGGCTTACACACTGGGATACAATCAAAACTAATGTTATTCCCTGAGGTGCAGGCCTCAGGGTAGTCCTGTACTACTCCGTGGCATGGTGTCTGTGAGCCAGGGTTGGCATTAGAAGGCTTCAGTGACTTGAAGACAGCAGCCTCTACGTTGAGTGTGGACTGAACAATTAGTGTGGTAGCATGAGCAGGGCTGATCCCGGTGGCAGACTCCAGTCGTGCTGAGGCCTGGGAGGCGACCTCAGAGACTCTGGAAATTATGGCTGTGGCCTTCGCAGATGAAGGCTGGGTCTTGGCGCTGGTGTCCACATTGGCTGAGGTGGCTAGAGGGAGCCCAAAGTAGTGACGTAGATAGTCAAGATGAAGGCTCGGATGGGGCTGTTGGTCTGACGGAGCTAGATAGAAGTTTTCATGATGCTGGCGGCTGGACGTAGGCGCTGGTGGTTTGGGTCGCAGTCTGCTGGGCTTCTTCAATATACTTCGATGGAGCATGTCATTCCTTTTCTAGGGTGCTGGGTGAACTTACGGCAAAAGGTAGAGGGGGTAGACTGTATCATCCGTTCCAACAGTTTGCCTCTGGCTTTGGAAAGCTCGTGCGGATAGCTGCTGAGTGGTGGCTAGTTGTCGCGGGTTGCTCTTCCCCGTCTGTCCTTGTAGGTTGCGACGTCCATGCTTCCTGTTGGGTGACAGGTTCGGCGTCCTCCATTATGTCATCCGGCGTATCAGAGTGGAGCGAAGCGGCGATATACTGGGCAGGTTCCGAGGTTGTTTCGGGGTAATTGTGTATCTGACCTCTGGTTGCCTTCTAGATTCTACCTTGGTGGTCTTCTGTCCAGTAAATATTATCCTGGCTTCCTATCACCTTGTATGGGCCTTCCCACTTTCCACCCTGTCAGGTGTTGAATTGGGCGTAGCCACAACTCAGGGGGTGGCTGCGGAGCAAGACGGTTCCTCTCATTTCTAAGGCACAGATTCCAGTCTGGGGTTGAGGGTACTTCTGGGTGATGTGCATCTTTTGTTGTGCACTGAAACTTTCAACATGCTTCAAGGCAGCTTGGCATATCGCTTTTGGGTATGGACGTTCTGTGGGCTCATGCTCCCACTGTCATTCTCCCGGGCGTAAAAGAGTTTGTCCTACCAGCAGTTGTCTACGACTGAAGTCATTGGCCTTGATGTGTCGGCGCAGAGCAAAAAGGATTCTGGGCAGATGGTAGTCTCAATGACTGTATTCGTCCTCCAACTGGAGGCACAGACACTTCTTGAGCTCTTGGTTGCATTGTGCCATCGGGTTGGCTTGGGGATGGTAGGGCGGCAGCATCCAAGTTTCTGCTCCCCATCCCCAACATGCTCACTGCCACTGTTGGCTCGTGAATAGGGTGCCATTGTCTGTCAGTATACTCTGTGGATACCTCCAACATGGAAAGATATCTTGTTTGAGGGGATGATAATGTGACGTGTCTCTTAGCTGGGTACAGCGAATGCCTCGGTCTAACAAGAGAACAAGTCCATGATGACCAGCAGGTATCGGTTTCCTTTTGTGCTGCAGGGATATGGTTCCATTAAATCCAACACCACCTGGATCCATGGCGTGTGCGGCTTGCGAGATTTTGTCGTCAGCGTAAGCACTTGGGGCACTCGCAGACGTGTTGGTGCATGTCCCGACTTATGCTGTACCAGATTTAAAGAATGATGATGTCAGCGAGGGTTTCCGGGTTCCTGGATGGCCATGGAAGTGCCGGCACACTTCGCATCTCAGGTAATGAGGTATCCAGATCCTCCATTTTGCTTCCAGCTGGTTGTTGCAAGACCACACGATACTGTCATGTAGTTCAAACCATTGAGAGTACTTTGTGATAAGGTCTTTCACTTCATGGTCGAGCTGTTGATGATGTTCAATCTGGCTTTGGCTTAGGTGTAACTGTAGGAGTTATAACTGCTCTTCTGTTCTAAGCACCGGAGGTTCGGGAGGCAGGATGCTGTCCGTATCATTAGGTTTGGCGTCCTCAAGTTGGTCGGGCAGTCGGGACAGGGCATCTGGGAAATTATTCTCCTTGTCAGGGCAAAGCTGGTCTTCGAAGTAAAATTTTGAAAGAAGACGGTTCCAGCGTCCTAGCTTGGCTTTCTTGTGGCGGGCCTCCCATAGCCACTTGAGTGAACTGCTATCTGTTCGCAGCAAGAAGTGGGTTCCTTCCAGGTGGTAGCGGAACTTCTGGACTGTCCAGATCACAACCAGACATTCCTGTTCGTTGTAATGGTATTTCTGCTTAATCGCATTCAGTCAGGTGCTGGCATATGCTATCACTAGAGGCCTGCTGTCCGGATCGTCCTGGTACAAGACCACACGGAGTCCGTTCTGGCATGCGTCCGTTTACAGAATGAGGGCTCTCTTCCCTGCAGTCGATACAGGTGTTGGAGGTTTTGGAAACTGGCCTTGAGAGCGTTAAAAGCCGCCTGGTGTTCAGTGGTCCATTTCCAATTGGCTTCATTCTACAATAAAAGGTGAAGGTGTGCCATCAGGTCCGCAAATGTTGGGTACAAAATCTCTAAGCCAGTTGCACAATCCCAAGAAACGCTGTAGCTGTCTCTTGGTGCAAGGTTCTTCTGCTTCTTGAATGGCCCTGATGGACCAGCTTTGCAAGTAATTTGCTTTGGGAGAAACAGTGTGGCCTAAGTGCTCAATGTATATTTTCCGAAAATGGCTTTTGGAAAGATTTGTTGTAAGTCCATGGAGCTGTAATATTTCCAACACTTGTTGCAGGTGGACTAAGTGTGCGTCCTATGATTTGGAATATATGATTATGTTGTCTAGGTAAGCGAAATAGTATTTGTTGATGTATCTGGTCTGGACTTTGGAAGACATCAGTCACTGCTCTAAATGCATAATTATGATGGGCCAGTGAATAAAACAATTTATTCTGTCTAGAACGTCCGTCCTAAACTGTAAACAGTACAATGCTATCACGTGGCAGCTAAAAATGGTAATGCAAACTTCAAGGACTTAAATGCAAGGCTATGAGTAGGAATGAGCTAAAGTCTTCCAATCATGATTGTTACAAAGAGTGTCGTGCATCAACCCTTAAAATACAGCATCTAGCAATGACCCATACCTAAGCAGCCATCTGGAGTCTACAACTGGCGTCTTTTGATTACACATAAATAAATATGTTCTCATTTTGTGACACTTCTTAGTGCACGACAGACACTAAGGTGCTTCACCAGTTCATATTAAAAGAAACGTACATACAACAGGGCATGTACAAATTCAGTGTTCCCAACCAACATCCGACCCACCATGAAATCTCTTATTTGAATTACTCTTGTGGCAGGTTAGATGGTTTAGTAATTGGTGGAGTGCCCACTCAGTCCTCGATTGGTATGAATCTGAAACATACAGATTACCATCAGTTCCAAGGAAAATTTGAACTATGTGCGCAAGCTACCCAGTAAAGGCTAGATAACAGGGATAGGGTCCTAAAATAGCACCTTAGTAATATTCTTAATTCACATTCACCGCACCCTTGTCAACTTGGACTGAATATGCAGTTGATGAAAACAGTCCATGTGCCACAGACACCAGAAGTACTAATGAACTTGCTGTCAAAAAAATACTCCAATCTTGACAGGTGATTAGGAGCTAATGATGTCAAGTCTTCCTTAGGCAAAATTTTCCAGGGTCCTAAAGTCAGTAAGTGACTGTGTTACTGCAATGGGATCACCTGGATATGTCAATAATTCCGAAATAAATTCGAGATGAACTGCCACAGTAGTGACACACACACAAATATATAGATTGACGCGACACCTCGGAATGTTCAGGAGGTTGGTTTTGTCGGGAGCTAGGTCAGACGTACCTTCTGGCAGGAATGATGGGTTTTCACTAGTGCATGTCCAGTGTAGAGGACTGGCCTGGTAAATTTGCGGCAGGGCACAAAATCAGGTTCTATGAGAGTGATCTTTCGCTTTTTTATGGGTTGGCTCTAAGTGGTACACCTGGGCGACGCATAAACTCTAGCTGTGGTTTGACCTGGGACAACTCTAAATGATGTGAGTGTGAACTTGGCTGGTTTACGTTCAAAACTTCAAAGGTTGAGATGGGCGGCTGCTTGGATTCCACTAATTCTAAGCCCCTGTATTATAAGTTGGCAATGCCCAAGGATTGGTCCTGTTCACTAATAAATGCTGCAAGCAACGGGTGCATATCTTCACTTAGGCAGATGGAGTCCTTGAAGAGGTCCTTAGGTATCTCTGGTTTGATGGGAATCTGAAGTTGGCATAAAGCCTGGACTTGATCCTTGGGAGAAAACTGTGCAAGCGTAGCGATGAAGAGGGGGGTAGGCACCTGCAAGCACCCAGAGGCAATAAGCACCTGCTTGACATTCTCTTGGATACCACTCTGACGGGAATAGGGCATTTGTACTAAGTCACACCACCTCACGTCCGTGAAGTGATTGCAGCTTACGTGTGGTCCTACCTGGTGTAAAACTACATGTAGTGTCTGCCGACTCAAGTGGAAAACCCCTATCTCAGCACTCTGCACCTAAACGCGGTGAGCACTGAGAGTCAGGCCTCACCGTTGATAGTCTCTGCATGTGGGTGAGGGTCTCAGGAGGCAACAGTCTCCCCACACCCAATGAACATCAACTCCGGTGCCCGAGTACCTAGTGTCGGGGCTCTATTGTTCTGGATTCCATGGAGCACAGAATAGGTGGCCATCCAAGGAGCGTGTGGGTACTCAATTGGTGTAAATGGCTCGTATGAGTTATTTCCCTGATCATCTGCAATCCCTTGAGCGGTGTGAGGTTCACTGGGAGAGGTACTATGTCTACAGGTAAAGATACCCTAGAGTTGGTAAAATTCCTGTTTATTCCGTTTAACAGGGAGTAAGCAGAGTGGTGAATCATTAGCTCCCAACATTAGCAAAAGCTTAGGGAAGCTTAACCTAAGTGTATTCAGGTAGAGGCGACCTGGTCCTAGGCTAACAAAGATGGGGTAGACGAGCGCTAAGAAAATAACTTACAACTGGTACTACTCCCTACGCATGTGTTGCTTAGAAGGGGCCGCAGTGTCTAGGTGTGTAGATGACGTGGCCGGTATGTATCTTTGGCACAAATGCGCTGAAGATAGGCAAGAAAGGGTGACTTCGGCGGTGAGTGTGGTGGAGTCAAGGAGAGGTATTTCCTTTGGCATGAATGCTGTGAAGGAGGGTAGGTTTACAAACAAAGCAAGCAGGGTACTGGCTACGAACAGGCGAGCGTCCTACTATTTATACTCTGGCTGGACCATCCCCTTCCATCAACTGAATAGAGGCAGCGCTGGAGAGGGGGTAGCTGTAGTATAGCTTCTTCAAGGCTTGATTCACTGGTAATAAAAACAGCACTAATGGACTTCAGTAGTAAGTAGATTATTAAGTTAAATAAATTAAAATAACATTCATATTTTTCACATAATATTATACTACAAATTTTATACCTCATTTCCCTCTTATAGGTTTCTTATAAAAACACAAAATTATTAAAATATGAGAGCAAATTATTTTTTAATTTACTGGGATTTTTCCATTAAAAAAAAAAAAAAAAAAAAAAAAGGTAATTTTCACATATACACTTATAGCGATGGCTTGGTGTGAATACATTATTAAGCAAATTTTCTTACCACGCCAGATAAAGAAGAGAAATTGGCTCTATAGGACCTCTTTGAACATGACCCATTGGCGACGACTGTGATAAGAGGAAGACCGTCTGCATCAATTTCACAGTCCTCTAGTGCCAGCTTCACTTCTTCTTCTGCAGCTGTTTCCATTTCTTCCAATGACGTAGTAAGCAATCCACTGCTCATGGTATCATGATACTTGCTGTATGTTCGACTACTCATGCATGGCGTGTTTAAAGAAGCTGTTATTGCTTCCAGCTGACTCGGTCCACCCCCAACACTTAGCGCACCACAAACAGCAGCAGAGTTAGAATCCATTTTTGACACATCAATAGGATATTCTGTAGAAACAGTTTTTTCTTTATTGCACACAATACATTTAAAAGCGAAACTGCTTTGGAACCCTTGTCTTGATTCACAAACAAGTTCCATGTTTTTCATTGTGCAGTTAAGGGGCCATGATCTATCATTACACTCAGCTCGTTTAAAAAATATACGATATCCACTATCCGTCAACCAGTCACTACAGTTGGATTACAGACGTTACAGACTAAGTTCTGAGATATTTTGTCCACATTCTGTCTCAACGCCAGTGTTTGTTACATTTAAATTAGGGCTGGACTGATACAGATACCGATACATCGGCCAATTTACCTAAAATCAGTATCTGCTACAATCGGCCATGGTCCAACCAAATCGTTTCATCAACCCTAATGATTTAATTATCATATTTTTGAACGTGTGAATTGAATTTCACCCAACTCAGTACACATATTGTATTAAAAGTAAGAACACTTGACATTTATAGTTTTTGACCATGCCGGGCACTTATTTTAAAAATGGCAGATTGATACCAAATTTTCAATGCTGACAGCGCAAAGTGAAAGCATTGAATTAAGTGGTGAATATTGTTATAGGTCCACCATTTTGTAAAATAGTGACACGTGAAAAAATAAAGCTTATATCTCTAAAACTACTTAACCAATTTTTGCCAAATTTTGGCACATAAGTAATACTATGATAGACCAGGTAAATATAAGTAACTGAACTTTGTTAGGCACTAATTTTCAAAATGGCAGTCCTCATAAATATTTTAGGTTATTTGGCAAAACTACCATACTGTTTGACCAGTTTCAACCAAATTTCGTACGCTCACAGTATCTATTACAAGCAACATATACACCAAAAAACAACCAGTTTTGTCCGCCACTTTGTAAGACAGTGCTCTGTAAATTGCTTAAGTTTTTGTGTAAACAATTGACAGATGCCTCTGAAAAAGTAGTACTGCGGCAATTGATACATAAAAATATGTTTCAATTATGTCAGACACTTCTTTTGAAAATTGCAGTCATCTAGCTATATTAGCATAGTATGCTATATCTGCGAAACCATTTAATAAATTCCAACTTAACTGCAGTAAATATATGAAAACATCAAATATGTCTTCATGAAGACTGTAGCAGTGCAGCTAGATATATATAATTAGCATATTCAGGAAGTATTTCAATTCTCTATATTCCAGTCAAGGATAGTAATTCATGAAAAATTTGAAAGGTCGTGGCAATGACATCTTGTTTGTATTTCATATATTTTTGTTTTTCCAAATTTATTATTTTTCTTTCCTCATTTCATCAGTGGTAACAGACGTCAAGCGTATCTTTTCCTTTTCACTGCGTTAGTAAACTAAAAACATCGCCATCGCAAGGCACGACATGGTGAAACGAGGAAAATAATAGAGGTAACCTTTAGCTGACATGACCGACTGCTGGAAAACAATATGTTTTCAATAAGAAAAGTTTCTACCAATATATAAGGAAGCACGACCTTTCTCGGGTATGACAACAGTTCATCGCAGCAGCATGATCGTTTGTCAGCTGTCAGTCGGACAGCCTGCAACAAGTGATCACGTGACTCGCACCGACCAGCGCCCGCAACTTTAACCTTCTTTTGTATTTTAACATTTCAGTTCAAATATTTATTAAATTTATTTTCCGTCGGTGCGAGGAGTCAATAGGGCGCCGGGAGAGAAAAGTAACAATTCTCTCTCGTCTTCGTAATTCTTGAAGTGAGAAGTTTTGTTTTATGAAGGCTGACATTCTGTCTTGTTTTTTTTTTGTTCGTCAGCTGCAAGTGTAAATAGTTTGTTTTGCCGAGACGACAATAAATCTCCAGTAAACATTTAACATCTCTTATTTATTGGCAATCCTGGTATCAACAAACTTTCATTATTATGTACCAAAGTCTCCAACTCACGCTGAGCTAGTCCATGGGTGTTTACTGAAAACTACAAGAGAACAGATCAGTAACCTGTTATATGCCCCTCGTCCTCCATTTCGTAAGATAGTGCCACATGAATAAATAAAGTTTTTATGCTGTATCTCGGAAAATAATTGTCCAATTCCTTCCAAATAAGGTAAACAAATACTACTGCACCAGTAATGTTAACTGATGTGTTTTAGGTATGTCAGACACTTACCGTCAAAATGGCAGCCATATAGCTATTCCAGTTGTGTATGTTATATAATTAACACAGTGTAATTAATTCTAATCAAACTTTGTATGCTGGCTGTATATTTTACAACCATCAAATGTGTCCACACAAAATCTCTTTTGTTCACATTTCGTAAAATAGTATTACATGGCAAATTAAAATTACATGATATCTCTAAAAAACCAACCAATTTCTACCAAATTCGGCAATCCAGTAGCTCTATGGCAGACCATGTAAACTTATAAACTTTGAAAGGGCCAGAAATATACCTTCAAAATGGCGTCCATATAAACATTTTAGTAGAGCTGGGCCGATACAGATACCGACACATTTTTTTTTATATAAACTGACCAAAATGCTAAACTGCAACGTAAACATTGAGTGGACAGGAAAAGCCACGTGCTTAAATACTGCAGTGTCGTAAGCACAGTGATTTATAGTGTACAGTATGTATATTGTATAATGTATTGTATGTAACTTTTTGTATTTATTGACATGTTTTTTCACATCCTGGAGACTTTGTGCTCATTTTAAAGTTACTATGACACAATATAAAAATTATTACAAATGAAATGATTTGTATCGGCACTATCTGCGAGATCGGCCACAAAGTATCGGTATCGGTAATATCAGCAAAATGGAGCTTGAACCCACCTGTAATTAAAATTGTCTTCTGGCGAAAAGGATTCTTTGCTGGCTTCTTTGCAGTTCTTTATTTTTTTTCTCTCCACTTCTTTAAATGCAAGGCTTTGTTTTATCTTCTTCAGTTCCGAAAGAGGTTTCCTTCCATTTTTTTTTTTTTTTAAAACCTTTTGAACTTAAGGTGAGCAAAATAATTATAATATATTTTTCATTTTGTCCTTTACAATTACAATTACATTCAAGTATGGGTATCAGTACAACGAAGCACTCAGTACAAACACAAATATCTAAACACAATGCACTGATAAAGATTTCAGTTACAATAAACAAAAAAAACTAAGTTTATCTTACGTAGCATAAATGGAGGATTTTTTTATTAATAATACACAGCAAGTTCCTTCTTTAAGGAACAGCAGTATGCATAATACAGACTTCAAGCACCGCACCGCTCCCTGTGTCCCCCCACTCCTCCTGGGCAGCCTCTTAACAATGAGGACTGGTGATCCACGAGGACTGGTGATCCTTGAGCCCAGTGCAAAAGTGTTCTATATCATACACAATTTTGAGACCACAAAAGTTCAGGATTGTTTATTTTTTTTTATAAAAAAATTAGTGTCTTACATGGTAAGTAGATTATTAACACAGTTTTCATCGCAGAGAACATAAACGATGAAACATATGACAGTTAAAGTTATTTTGCACTTTTATTTAAGCTACATATTATCAAGTTCATTTAATGTAGTAGTATTTCTTAAATAAATGTTAACAATTTTAGAACAATCCCCTTTTGAATATTACATTTTTAGCACTAGATTCATCAAGGTATGCTAAAGACTTTTAATTTGATACTGCATTTCAGGTTGTAACATAATTAGTTTTGCCAGAAAACTCAAAAAGAGATTAGCATTTAAGTAAATGGGTTTAATGCGTGTTGCATACTTGCTCATGCAGGGGTAAAGATAACGTGTCCGCCAGTTTCCAGCCCGCCCATGGTGTTTACACATAAGCTGAGCACACGGAGCCTGTCGTATTGTTGCAGTAGTAGTTGTAGGGGTGGCGGCGGTAGTAGTAGGGTAAGTCCAACTCCTGATGCCCTACTCCAAGTGGAGGGACTCGAGGAGAGGGTAAAGCAGATTCTCTTGGCCGCTGGCCATCAGCACAAGTTGAAGCCAGGTCTGGTCACAAATCTAGCCAGTTTAGAACCAAGAGCACAGGCCCACGCACTTTGACACCTGCAGGACCCAGTTGAGGTTGAAATACCCAGAGATCTGGTTGCCACTCTGGAGAAACTAGGACCAACTGAGTACCCTTGGTGGCTAGTAGAGCACCTGAAACAGCCTGAAAAGCCTCCCACACCAGCCATTGCATATCTGGTTCCAGTCGTTCTACAACCTACACCTCACCCATTACCTACATGCCTTCTAATGCTACTGTACCTACCTCTACTTCACACAAAATAATCCAGTTCATGTGACACGTCGCCCACGGTACATTGCCAAACTGGTAGCACCTCAACAGAAAATCAGCTTACGTATCCCGGACTTTGTGCCTTGCCGCATAGCTACCAGGACCATGTAACGGTAAGGCTCCTGTTACCGTTCACGACTAAGTCCCCCAGTTTATAGAAGCATCTGACTTAGCTCCTAGCCAAAGAGGTGGACATAGCCTTTCACTGAAACAAGTGAGTATATATTCCCGGTCCATCACGCGTTGTATCAGTATTTTTTTTCTTTTTTTTCTATTCTGCAATATTACAACACAGGATTGCAAGACAATATTTAAAAAATTTCTAAAGCAAAAATTCTTCCCTTTTTTAGCAATTGTAAAAAAAAATGTTGAAGAAAATACAATAACTTTTCATTAGCATGCACTTTCCATTGAATAAAATAGTAAAAATAATTGAAGGCACAAAATAGATTTAAACCCAAAGTACACATTTACAAAAGAATTGCTTTATCCACTGCTCTACACAGTTATACATAATTCTGAATTAACAAACTAAAATATTACTGTACATTAAATCACAGATGAAACACTGAATAGGTTGAAAATAATAGGAAATTTGATTATTTAAAGGAACAATATATGTTTAAAATGGTTAAAGCTACTACTTTTAATAAGTATGTCATCTCAAACATGACTTCTCTTTTATAGTGAAGCTTTTATTTGAAACAAGAATCTACAA
The DNA here is from genome assembly GCA_029891345.1 of Dryococelus australis. Taxonomy (NCBI): domain Eukaryota; kingdom Metazoa; phylum Arthropoda; class Insecta; order Phasmatodea; family Phasmatidae; genus Dryococelus; species Dryococelus australis. Next base: position 152,582,004 of record CM056993.1, on the reverse strand, counting down.
TGCAAATGCGCAGCACACCTGACAACAGTGCACTTCAATGACCTATCAACTTAAGTTAGTTCTACTCTAGTTGCTTTAGTCGGGGTAAATGAATATGATGTAGGATGTAGTCAGTCTACCCTTGATCCGGACTAACCACAGACCAACTCCAAAAAAGATGATCTCTAGGTCATCATCCTGGGACCATGATCTGACTACGGCATCAAGTTTTTAAAATGGATATTGTGAAAGCAATTAATAAAACCACAACCATCTGTACAGGACACAAATGAAAAACAACTTGTGAAGTTGAGGAATACCTTGACATAATATTTGAAGACATCAGCTGCTGCTTTGGTAGGGATAATATTGTACATTATCAGTTTGCAGAATGAGGATAGGAAATTCCTCCGTTTGTGAAGTTCTTCAATCTTAGAATGTTCATCCTGTCCACCTGTGTAAACACCCAGCATGAGAGACAAAATAATGAACACTTGACAACACACTTGAAAAAAATTGTACACACCCAACTAATCCAATGCAAACAATTTCATTTTCAGGTGAGCTTTTGTTGCGGCTAAAAATCCGCTCTACGACACAGATGTGGATGCGTATTACAATGGCACAGATATGAATGTGTATCAGGAAGCAGAGTATGCAACATAGTCCATGTTCAATATATATATATATATATATATATATATATACACACACACACACACACACACACACACACACACACACACACACACACACACACACACACACACACACACACATACACACACGCACGCACGCACACACAAGAAAGATGGGCAACTCCCAATTCTTCTAAGTGCGTGAATCTCTTTAGCCAATATGACCATCGTACTTAATTTGTTGATACACTCAAACCTTGTTTATAAGGAACCCATTTCATAAAGACACCTCGCTCGTACCAATAGATTTTCAAGAGCCATGAAAAAAAAATGAAGAAAAAACTTGACCAGGGAATTTTAAAAACAAAAAAAATGTAACAAAAAATTTATTAAAACACATTTGAAAGCTGCAACATTAAAAAATAACATGAGTTGTATGGTTTCTACCCTCGCACAATGCATCGTTAGTGGGAAGCCAAAAACCATTAAAATTTACAGTCAATAATGTGCAGCGTGTGAGCAAGGTCGTTGATATGACAGCTGTTCTTACATTACCACCTCCGCTGGTGCATTGCTCTATCTCGCATTGTACTTGTCTGCTGAGATGCATAGGCTATTCACGGTAAAGTGAGCACTTTTTGAAGCCGTCTCATTTGGAATAATAGTCAATAAATATACTTTATTGTATCCTTAAATGTAAACTTTCGAGTCCAGTGTAACACACACACTACGTTTATTACGCACATGGCAATATTTATTTTTAAAAGTGGTGGTAGGATACAAAATGGCTGATACGAAAGAAGTAACTAGGACCTCAAAAGTGCTCACTTTACTGTGAACAGTCTATACATGCACAGTGCAGCAAATTTCACGCCCTCCCCATGGCAGCAGAGCCAATCAATGTCGACACTGATTGGGGCGGCAGGCGAAAAAAGAAAAAAATACTCTGTGTTTTACCCTCTTCTTTTTTACCTTGGCTCACCTGTTCAACCCATCTTGGTCCCATTAATATAATTCGTGAGAAGTTTGCTTGTTATTACTTACGTTTTTGACTGTTTATTGTTATAATATATTAGCTTTTTGGCTTTTCTTCAATGACTACGTTCGGAATTCTGTTTATGACACTCTTGTGGATTTATTTTGCTACAGTTTTTGTCCTAAGCAACTTTTTGGATACTTTATTAGAATTGTGATTCTAACATTAATGGAAGCAAAAGACAAGCCATTGACACAGGATATGGATGCAGGCATGCACTCTCAATGATATTATAAATGTCCTCTCCCTCCATCCCATTTGTCGTTAAAAGGAAAATGCTAGATTTAATACTGCTACTGCAGTGTTTTTTAAAAAAATTATCACAGAAACTATCACCAGCTCACAAGTATTTCCAAACGGCATATTCCCTTGTTTTACATATCATTATAGACAGTAAATACACAATGCCGCTGCAGTGTCTTAACCAAAGCTAAAGAAATAAGTGCACACTCCCCTAATGCGTTGAATTTTCCTGTTGCAATACAACTTACTTTACCACATTTTGTGAACGCCAATATATACGAACAAAGAAACAAATGTATTGATGCGTGATGCCCTGAGGGTAACGGAGGAACGTCACTAAGTGCTTTGGTGGGTGCTAGGTCAGGCGCACCCTGTGGCGGGGATTTTCGGAATTGTTTCTAGTCTTTACGAGATACTGCAACACGTCCAGTGTCAAATACTGGCCTGGTAGTGTTGCGGAAGAGCACAAAATCAGGTTATGTGAGAGTGACTTTGCGTTTCAGCGGGTATGCTCTGGGTGACATACCTGGGCGATGCGTAACTTGTGGAGGCAGGAGCTCGAAGGTTGCGTTGGTTGTAGGAATTGTCCTGTCCACTGAAATAGGCAACTTGTAAGGGGTGCGTTACTTCGCCAAGAAAATGGGAGCTTCAAAGAGGTCCTTGGGAATCTCTGTAGTAGACTATCTCTGCAGGTGGTACAATGCTTGGGCTTAATCCCTTCACAAGTGTGATCAGGAAGGCGTTAAGTTCCTGCCAACGTCCAGAGGTAGTGAGCACCTGTCTAACTTTCTCTCGGATACCACTCCGACGGGAGTGGGGCTTTGGACAAAATCACACTTTCACGTCCATGGAAGATAGGGGAGGTGACGTGCTGTCCTATAATGGTGTACAGTCATGTGCAGTGTCTGCCAACCAAGGGCAGAATCCCTATCCCAGCACTTGGTGTTGAAACGCTGTCAATACTGAGAGTCAGGCGTCCCCGGTGGACAGTAACAGCACGTGAGTGGGTGTCTCAGCAGGGACAGTCTCCCCCAACTAAGGGAACACTAACTCCGGCATGAGGAGCGTGGTGGAGAGAGTAGCCACTGAGCGAATGTGCGTGTGAGTAGTCTATTGGTGTATTGCATTTAAAGTAAATTCCCCAGTCACCTGCAATCCCTTGGACGGGTGTGAAGTCCACTGAGAGAGGAATTACAACTATGGGAAAGATAGCCTTGAGTTGGTTAAGTACTCTGTTTATTCCTTTTAGGGAAGTTAACAGGGTGGTGTTGAACTACCTCCTCACATCAGCAATAGTTTATGGAAGCTTAATCTACTTTGAGCCAGGTGGAGGCAGCTTGGTCCTAGGCTAATAATGGCAGGATAGACAAGCATCATGTAACTAACTTGAACTGGAATTTCCCCTACTAGTGTTTGTCCTGAAGGATGCTGCACTGTCTAGTGTGTATACGGTGTTGGCAATAGCAACAATCTTTGGCACGGTGTGCGGTGAAGACAGGCTGGTAGAAGGATATCTCTGGCAACGAGTTGTGGTAGAGACCAAGGGGTAGGAGGAGGCCCCTTAAGCACAGTGTGAGGTGAAGGAACAAGGCAGGTTTGAGCTAATGAGCAGACTGGTCAATATCTCCGGCAAGGTTTGCAGTGGAGAAAATGAAGACTGGTCACAAGCGGGCGAGTGACCTGCTATTTATACTCTGGCTGGAGTATCCCTTCAGTCAGCTGGAGAGGAGTGGTCGATGGAGAGAGGGTAGCTGTAGCATAGCTTCCTCAAGGTGTATATCGCCTGGAGAATAAGATGTGCAGGAACGTACTTGTAGAAGCACATGGCGGCGTGCTGTGGTACTCAAAACCTTGAACGTATAGCCTTGGTGGCTCAGCCGGTGAATAATACAATCTTCAGTCTGGAACGTCTATTCTTGCCATTGGTAGACAGTAAAATCTGACGTCTCGTGATGCGTGGTGACAGTGAAAACTCCGTAGGAATCGAGCAGCAAGGCTTGCTCATTGATGAAGCGAAGTCATTTAATCATTATTGAAAAGATGTCATGTGTCAGTTTATATAATGAATGGTCAGTGGTAATGTCTTTGTGTTCAATGTTGTAATGTTTGAACTGCTAGTGTGTTGTTAGTACACCTACTACATACCTCTTACAGTCACTTTTTTTTATACTGGTATATTCTAAATCAGTTGGAAAGTATCACATTTTATTCATAACAAGTTTAACAATTAAAATAAGTTTACTTGTAATACACTGAGCTATAATTTTTCTGTTATAATACATTATTAAAAAAGTAATTTGCTACAGACGCGACATTTTCGAGATTGCAAGAGTATTGGTTTTCTCATATATTTTTTTGCATCTGTTCGATATACATACAAAATATTGATGAAAAAATAATTGTGTGTTAAAATATTATAACTTTATTAACGTAAAACATCTAATTTCCTCACAGGAAATGTAAACGCGGGCTACATCGCTGCTGCTGTTAAGCATATGCGCAGTGATGCAGTCTGTTTTTTTGTTAACTTCGGCTGGCTAAATTGTATTCTGCGTGAGATAATGTTTTTGGCAGAATACATCACCCTATGATATTGGTTTATATTTAATTAATGAAAATAATATTAAATTTATAATTTCCGTGCGGTATACGTAAAAAAATAGACTATCAACACTGTATGTACAACGTTGCTGTCTGGTTTTTCGTTAATTTTAGCTCACTCAGCTATATTTTCTGCATAAATGGGGTACTGTTTTGATAAAACTACATCACCCTGTTAAGTTAATTTATATTTAATCAATGTAAACCGTATAAAATTTCTTATTTCCTCGCGGGAAATGTAAACACGGGATGTATCGCAGCTGTTTTTATTAAGCATACATGCAGTGTAGCAGTATTTTTTGTTAATTTTAAACCGCTCAGAAGTTTTTACTGCTTAACTTGGGTATCATTGTACTCGGAATACATTACCTAATAACAGAAATTTTGATTTCATTAATAAAACATATAATTTTTCCATGAGAGACATGTGAACATGACTTTATCATATACCCAGTTAGCAAAAAAGGTATACTGTTTGGATGCAATTTTCCCATTAAGGAGGGGCCACATGGGTTAAGATTTGGCCATTTCTGTTTATACAAACCACTTGGTCGTACACACCAATTTTGGGAACTGTCTGTACCATCAAGGTTTGACTGTATTCATTTTTGTGCCCATCGTGGTATACGTACAATACTAGTGCATGGATTTTCATAGGCTATTATCAATTTTCTTTTAATAAATACATGCACATAGTTTGGCAGAAGTAGTTACGCAGTGTTTAAGCACTGTAAAAATGTAAAAAATAGGTCTGTACGTTATAAACTTGTATCAGCAATTTGTAACAACATGGTATTTTAGAATTTGTAAGTTGCAGAACTTTACAAATCTGTGTACAGTGTGACGCGTAACAGTCCCAGCTGTCTTGACTGTCGCTTCCTGAGGGACCTACTCGACATTAGGTGAGATGCATCTCAAGGTGGCTTATTCTGATCTGGGCACAGGAGCCCCTCCAGTATACAATACAGGCCTAGTGGGTCAGTGACTTGGTACAAAGTCTGGCTCGACAACCTTTATATGGCAAGGTGCAGGCTTAGGCGGTGGTACAATAATGCAGTGAGGTGATTGAGTGCGTGCCTGCACACGTTCGGTTCCCTCTACAGGAGTTGCACTCGACTAGGGGGTGATAGGCTCTGGTACAGTAGCCGGCTATGGTTCTGGTGTACTGGTAGGTCGTATGCTAAATAGTGCCTCCTGCACTATGGGGTAGTATCCTTCCGCGACCCTGGTGGGTGGCTCGAACAAGTCCATGGGCGTGATGGTGGGTGCTGGTAAGGCGAGGCATCTCAGTAGCACAGTTCACTCACGTGGACTAAGCAACCAGAACCCGCTGGGTAGGATACATAGCCCCTGGGGATTCTAAGCAATAGCTCTCGCCTTCTTGGCCCATCTCTCAATTCCACCCCTATGGGTGTAAGGCATTAGGCACAAAATCGGGGCTGCAGGAGGTTGGCAGTTGACGTGTCAGTGTCCACATGTAGGTGCGAATTACTGCCGCCAACAATGCCTTACTATCGACGACTCTACCAAGTAGAGACGGTGTAAGCTGCGGGGTGATGGTTGTGGGAACCGCATGTGTTGCCCCGCGGGGGTAGGTTTTCCTGCACCAGAATGCAACCCTCTTGGCACCACCAGTAAGCGGTGAGAGTTGAGCGCCCTGGCAGGAAAGTCTATCCCACCGGGAGTGTACCTAGAGTCATGGCTCTACCGTTCCTCCCAATTGGTGCAAGGAACAGGTGGCCTTCCAATTATGGAGACATGAGGGTCCAGTGGTCACTGGTCTTCCCGGACTCTAAGAAGATCCCCTCCTCGGCACTAAAAAGTGAGTGGTGAGGTAGGGGGGTGATTTTGAGTTGGCAAGTCAACTTTCAGGGGACGATATCCTAACGTCGTAGCTCTACAGTTCTCTGCCGGGGAAAAGAATGGGTGGCCTTCCAAGGATGTGCTGGTGGGTTTGTGTGCATTCGGAAAAGCAAAAACCCAGTCTCCTGCTGAGGCTTCCAGCTCCAATATGACACAGCGAAGGAGCTTGGAGTGTAAGTCAAGAAAACTGTTAAGATAGGAGTTTATTAATCCAAAGGAATAAACATAGATGGCAGAGGTGCTATCCCTTAATTCCCCAGAGGCTATGTGGAAGGTAAACACCCTATAGTAATACAGAGGAAGGCACACTGTGCAAAGTTAGCAGGATAGGCAGTTAGCTGGTGCGTGTATATAACCTCGGGGCGAGCTCTATTCTCAGGTTGCCCGCAACGGACCGAAAGTGTTTCAGTGTGTCGCTGTTGACGCCGCTGGAGAGGATTTTTACCCCCACGAGGTGAGCAATGAAGTAAGGATAGATTTGAGCCTTGGCACCAAGAGCTGGAGCGATGAGGGCTCAGGAGAGGCGATTGAGAACTGTAGCAGAACTGACAATCCGGAGGCCAAGATGCATCTCCTTACATACTTCTTTACCATTCCTTCTTCAACTAGCATAGGGTGTCTGGAGAGGGAGAACAGCAGGTGCAAGTCCAGTACCTAGATCCTCTGTGCATGGGGCATTGTGAAGACCGGTGGGATCTAGGCATCTTGCATGTGGCAACATTTCGCGGCACACTGCTGTAGTCACCCCAGACCTCTTGCATGGTCTCTGTGGCTTATCGGGCAAAATAATAAATTATTATTGGGACGTCTGCCCTGGCCCTGTACGTAAAACAATCTTGCAGGTGGCGGCGGCATGACTTGTGGATAAGCTGTCAGGAATGCAGTTGTGCTGATGAGTAGCAGTCATTTAGTATTAACGAACAAGACATCATGCATCAAGTGAAACAATTTTAATAAGTTTTCAGACAGACAAAAAAATTATTCGAAATTGCACAGTTTGGGTACATTTAAATTAGTGTTTCAACTCAGTATAGACATTACATTATGTAATAATTCCGTAAACATTTAAATTGTACAGCAAATATAATTTTATGGTGGTGCAGTGTGGCAATTGGTAGTTCGTAGGGGTTTATGCCAAATTTGACGAGTGATGTCGATGGGTTGACGGAGACATCACAGTTGAGCAAGGTTTTAACGTGTCCGTCAGAGAGACAATATTTTAACTCACTTGCATAGAAAAGAGGTTAGTCACTTGTTCACAGGTCATTACACACCCGATGGATGTACATGTTTCCTCCCAAACTCATTAGGAATTCACAGCACCAATGCACGAAACTAGTGCAAATGTCCAAGGTAGTCCACACTCGGACATTGTAGCATTTGCAATGTCCCAACATTCCGTCCACCAAATTTAGTACAAATTTAAGAATTGTCAACATTTAGTTACACTATGTACAACACTGAGGAAGAAGTTACAGAGTGGGGAGGAGGCACAGACTCACAACTGCCATCTTGATTACTCCCTGGCGAGTCTTGATACTTGCCACATGACTAACCCCAATTTTGCCTGGATGAAGTGTGTCAATGCGACCAAGCTGCCACTGAAGAGGAGGAAGGTGGTCTTCTCGTACCAATACCAGGTCTCCTACCTTTACTGTAGACCCTTGCTGAAACCATTTACTTCTTTGTTGGAGGGTGTGTAGATATTCCTTTTACCACCATTGCCAGAAATGCTGCGTAGATTGTTGTAGCAGCTACAATCTGTCGAGGCGCTTTGTGGGCAGTCCCGTGAAGTCAGCAGCTGGTGGAGCTACTAACGCACAGTCAATGAGAAAATGTCCTGGAGTCAGGGCACTCAGGTCATGAGGATCTGTGGAAAGAGCACATGATGGTCTTGAATTCAACACTGCCTCTACTTGAGTGAACAGTGTGGTCAATTCTTCAAAGGTCAATACTTGCTGCCCTATTACACATTTTACATGACTTTTTGCTGATTTGATGCCAGCCACCTAAAGCCCACCAAAATGAGGGGCAGACGGTGGATTGAAGTGCCACTGGATACCATTTTCTGCCAGAGTACTTGCTACTTGGGTTGAATTGGATTTATCTCTCAAGTCTGATTCCAGTTTAGTAAAGTGCTTGTGAGCACCAACAGGTGTCCATTAATTATCTTTACAACTTCAGACGTTAATAACTGGAAAACTAGACTAGATAATATTGAACGGTTTTCAACAAGTGACAAGATAACTCAAAGTTTTGTTCCCTCATTCATACACATCAATATGTGCACCCCTAGTGGCACGGACAACGTCCAGTCGGTATTCAATTTCTTGCCATGTACGCCCCAGAATTTCCATGGTGACATGTTCAAATGCATTGTGAATGCATGTCTTTAAGTCCTGTAGGTCTGTAACCTTGGTTCGGTACACGTGCTCCTTGACAAAACCCCATAAAAGAAGTCGAGATGTTATGTCACGTGATCGTGGCGGCCACCGAATCTGACCATCGCGTCCAGTCCACCTATCCAGAAATGTTTCATCCAGAAATTGATGGATAGTTAGGGACCAGTGAGGTGGCGCTCCATCCTGCTGGAAGATAACATCGGGTTGTAAAGATAATTTATGGACATCTGGTATAATCAAACATAGGTATGCCTCCAATACAAGTGCATTCCGAAGATGAGATTGTTTGATATGGAACGGACCTCCATAATCCACTCCCACAGTCTGGAATGCCCTCGTGCTCTGAACCCTGCTGGTTGGCAAAATGCCCATTATCGGCTGGATAGGGGACTTCTTAAAACGTAAGCACCTCACACATTTTGAAATTCTTCATCGTATCATGTCTTTGCCCACCAAAATCCAATACCTGTGTCTGATGATAGAATGCACAGTGCTGAAACCTGCGTGTAGGGACCAGGCATGGTAGTAATCAATGACCAGATTAGTGAGGTGAAACTTCTTGGGTAACAGGATTAGATGTTTTTCATTGAATGACAACCTCGAGTTTTGGATTCGTCCTCCATCTCTAATTAGGCCTTGAGGATCGAGGAAAGGGTTGAGGTTTCTGACCTGTGGTGAGCATTCCCTTTCCTTCTTCAACTGATCTGTCTCCATCTTGAAACTATCTTGATGCACTTGGTGTACACAACAAACTTCTGCTGCTTTGAGCTCTGTTCATGTCAAAGGGCCACAACAGCGGCTTGACGGATGCCTGACATTTGAAATGAAGTGCAACAAAAACGCTAATACTCGTCGCAGCCATGACAAGGAAATAAATCTCTCTATCCACTCAGAGAAGAAAATCGTGGTCTTTGCAACTAGGGCTGTTAGGCTTGAAAGCTTCAATTATTCTTGATACTCTGGGAAACCCTGGCCAGGCATCTTCTGATTCAACAAGCCATGAAGGACCATTCCACCAAAGGTGATGACTGACAAGGTGGCTTGGCATCAAGTCTCTCGAGGCACAGTCTGTGGGGTTGTCTTGTGATAGTACATGTCGCCACAGACACACTACTTTGCTTTCCTGTATTTGAGATACTCTATTGGCAATAAAGGTCTTCACATGATGTGGTTCAGTATGGATCCATACAATGACGGTTGTTGAATTACACCATGCTATCACGTTCTCTTATCCTTTTTGACAAAATGGATACGATTAAGTTCATGAGTTTCACAAGCAAATGAGCTCCCAGCAGCTCTAGGCGAGGGAGACTTACAGTTTTTAATGGTGCGACACGAGACTTGGCCACGAATAAATGGACTTTGGACTGATTTACATTCCACAGGTATACAACTGCTGCATAACCTTGGGTTGATGGATCACAAAATCCATGAATTTGGTATACTGCACCCTCAACTTATTTTGCTAGACGAGGAATAGCAACTTCATGTAAACTGTCAAGTTGTGCAACGAATGTGAGCCACTTATCTTTGATATCACGTGGTGGAGGTTCAACCCAATCAATTCCACGAAGCCACAGATTCTGCAGAAACAGTTTAGCCTTGAAGACAATTGGGCCAGTCCAAGCTAATAGGTCATACATCTTAGCTATATCAGAAAACATCACACGTTTAGTAATATTATCAGAACTGGCACTGTGAGTACAATATGAGAACACATCTCCCATGGCCTGCCATTCTAGTCCCAGAATTTTTATGACTTCATCCCCATTATCTTCAAATGTCAGAGGGCACTCTCTGTGGTCATCTGGAACGGCATCTAGCACAGCAGGATGAATGCTGGCCCATTTTCTTAGTTCAAAACCACCACTCTTGAGAAGCGCTATTATCTCTTCCTGGAGTGAGAGAGCAGCTGTCACTGATGATGCACCTGTAATCATATCATCCACAAACACATCTTCCCTTAGCACCCTTGCTGCATTGGGATACTTAATTTGCTTGTCAATAGCTAGCTGATGCAGGGCCCTCATAACTAAGAACGGAGCTGAAGATACACCATATGTAACAGTGTCCAACTGATAATCTTGAATAGGTTGTTCATAACACTCGCGCCATATGATTATCTGGTATAGCCAATCATCTTAATGCTAGCGAATCTGCTGATACATTTTGCAAATGTCTGTTGTCATCACAATGGGATGTATGCGGAACTGGGTGATGATTTCAATTACATTCTTATACATTTTCGATCCCTTGAAAAGTGCATTTTTTAAAGACTGACCTGTTTATGTTACTGCAGATGCATCAACCACCACAAGAAATTTAGTCATCGAGCTGAGTTCTTTGCGGACACAGTGGTGAGGAATGTAGTACCAAGCCTGGGGCATCTGAGCTTCACTCAGTATATGCACATGACCAACGGATTCATATTCCTTGAGAAATTTGGAATACTCTGCTTTCAGTTGTGGCTGATGTGCCAGACGATTTTCAAGATGACGTAGTCTTTTTCAGCTTGCAAACGTGACTCACCCATGTTGGGTTCCACATCTTTGAACGGCAATCTTACCATGTATCATTTATATGGACTAAGTGTGTAGGTCTCTTTGAAATGCGCTTCACAGAGATCCCCTTCAGGATCTGTATGTTTGGTTCTTGGCAACTCTTCATGTTCCCAGAAGCACTGCAGCACATCTGAGAGGTTTGGTGAAGTAACAAATAGTGAAACAAGGCCATCTGTGTTACTAGTGTTTTCCACGCTCAACCTTCCCATTAAGATCCAACCAAATTTACTGTGAAAAGCTCCTGAATAACCGGTAAGACCTGGATACCGCCCACCATCAAAAATCTCAGGACAAACATCAGCACCCAACAGAATGTCAATGGGCCCTGGAGTATGGAAGCCTGGGTTAGCAAGATCTAAACTCTCATACTGGGATTTTACATGTTGAGACAATGCAACAGATGGCAAATTTGAGGTTATATTATTCAGGATTAATGTATCTACAATTACCTGGAAACCCTAATGAAGGGACGATTTTAGCACACATGTTACTGCACCTTAATTGGCTTGAACAATTGACTGACCTAGGCCACTAATTGGTACATGAGGCCTTCGATGCAAACCCAATCTCTTCACACATTCCTCAGATATGAAGGAAGCTTGTGATCTGGTATCAAGTAGAACACGAGCCCTCTGGAGATTACCACAGGCATCCTTCACTCTCACAACTGCTGTAACTAGAATCACACTGGCAGCACTAACGTTGGAACTAGTAAGTGAAACTGCTTGTATAAATTCTTCACATGTAGTGGTATGTCCTACTAAGCTATCAATATTTTCCATCTCATCAACTGATTGTGGTGGCACTTTTTTACTACCCTTGTTGAAATCTGATGTGGAGTCAGGATGAATTAATGTGTGGTGGCATTTATTGCAATATGCGCATGAAAGTTTTGATGTAAATACATTACCACGATGTGGTTTTGGGCAACTGAAACACGGTATTGGTGCACCACATCTCACCTCTCCAGAAGTGTGTGACCAAGAAACACAGGACATTTATATAAATGTCATGACCCCGATTACATACGATACATACTCGTTCTGAACTGGCAAAGAAGGATTGTCTAGAATTAATTGTAGTCACAGGTCCAACCTTCCTTGTTGTGCTGCGTGATGTGGACATCACTGAAGCAGCAGACATCAATGCTTTTCACCGAAATTCCAAAAACTCTAACAGCTGCACAAATTTTGGCATCTTCACTTCTTTATTCTCCAGCTCAAAATCACGTAGCGTTTCCGCATCAAGTTTACATAACACAATGTTCAACATCACAAAGCACCACTGGTCCATTAGAAACTTAAACACTTTCAAAGCACCTACGTTTTCCTTCAATACATCAATTAGACATCTTTGTTTATGCGGACAACCTTTTGTTACCACTGACATGTGTTCATGATGTTCTCCTAATGCATTGTAGCTATTTGACGCACATCTTGGTATCCCTCAGTTAACATCTACCATGCTAATTCATAAATTCCTTCAGACAATGGTATAGATTTGATGAGGGGAAGTGGCTCTTCAGTGAGAGGTGTGAGAAGATACTGTTGCTTCTCAACATCTGAAAGCTGACTGTTGGTATGTAGTAACAACCTATATAGCTCACAGAAACTCGTCCACTGTATCAGTTGCCCGCTGAATGTTGGTAGCTACAATTTTGGAAGCTTCACAGATTTAGATTTGATGTCAACATTTGATTTCCTGTCACCATTATAATTTTTTTTCGAATCAAAGATTGTGGTGTGAACTTCTAAAATTCAATAGTAGGCAGAGTCAAAGTTTTCCATTTCTGTGTTCAGAGACTCGGCTTGGTCTGGCTTACTAGCTGCTAACTGAACAATGATGTCCCCCAAAATCTGTTTTCAGTTGTGCTAAATCATGGCAATGGGCTTTAAACAAATCTAATCGAAACCTATCTTTTTCAACTTCATTAGCTAGAGAAACAAGTCGCTTTAGCCTGCATTCTGTTAACTGAAGTCTTGTTTCCAACTTTTTTAGTGACATTGTTGCTACCGACGTAAAAAATAACACTGGCAGCAACAGGTATACCAACACAACATACAGTGAAGCAGTACTTTATACGGTGGATCGATATCTTAAAGAGCAAGATCAATTAACACTCATTTGTTGACTGCACGAAAGGGTAGATCTGGCGACCATTACAAACGTAAATAAAGGATAGCAACAAACGTTAGTTTGATGTTGAAACACTCTTCCAAGTCCGTAGTTAGCAGATGTCCAACAAATCCAGCCCGGAGGACCAAAATGTTTTGACTCACTTGCATAGAAAAGAGATTAGTCACTTGTTCACAAGTCATTACACACCCGATGCATGCACATGTCTCCTCACAAACTCATTAGGAATTCACAGCACCAATGCACGAAACTAGCGCAAATGTCCAAGGTAGTCCACACTCGGTCATTGTAGCATTTGCAATATCCTGAACACCCTATTTTCCCGACTTTTGACGACCAGACACAACCATTCCCGACCGGATTAAGCAAGGTACTAACATGGTGGACACAAGCACACTGCCCCTGACGTCACCACCTTGTATAAAACTGACATGTCCCAACACACGGGTTATCTCACTGGCTGACCGGGCCCCGGCCTGTGTATATATAATACTGGCCACGTGGCTTGATGGCTCGACACAAAGTCAAATGTGGGTTTCACAGTACAGCCTACCAAGTTGCACCGAGTCACAAGTTTACCTTGGTTAGAGGTGGCCCGGGGTGAGTGTTGACCCAGATGCTGTGATTGCTGGAGTTGGCAGGAGATGGTCCTTTGATCTGGTGCGATGGTGGTGCTGTGGCTGGCAGTACTGTAGTGAGCCCCAGGGAGCGCTGCTGGTTCGGCAGCACTGGAATTAGGGATTATCTATCAACAGTGGAACCTGCTGATCCTGGTGGAAGGCGGTCACAATTGGAAGTGGTCGTCCGGCTGTCCTGATCGGGGGCTGAAATAGAGTGGGAGTGAACTGGGATGTGAGGTTCTCCCCGCTGGCAGGCATCTTGAGCTCATTCCCAGGGGATTATACTGCAAAGTGCAGTTGGGGCTTGGTTGCAGCTCCCGTTAGCTTTGGAGGCCATAGCTGCCTTCCTTTCTTGCCACTTAGTACCACTTCACTGGTTGTGTGGCATAAAGGTAGCTACAAGTATCAGCCTCATTGGGGAGAAGCAGGCGACGATGGTCCCTAGCTACGTGTAGAACCAAATACGAAACCGAACTAACCCAGAGCTATACCATTTACTCCAACTGGTGACATGAGGCACAGTGGTTAGAGAGGTGGGTTTACTATGAGCATCCGACAGCAACATTAGGTGTAGGTCCAAAGGTGGACAGATCTCCAGAATAGGCATGGATCTATACTACATTTTCTCAATACCCGATACCAGTTTTGATACCAAAATATTTGCATGATACTTTTCTCAATACCAAAGTAAAAATGTCATGAACACAAAACAACTTGGCCAAGAAAATTGCTCAATTTACTAGTGTCGTTGACACACACAAATTATATAAAAACCCACATTACACTGGAAACAAGTAGTAGACAGCTTGTAACCAAAACGTCATTAACCAATGATAAACAAACAGTCTCCTTAAATTCTATAAAATCATATTAACACAGTAAAAACTGTAATCAAACATTGAGGAAAATGACAGCTCAGTACACACTTATTTTGCGATTTCGCAGTTTTTAAATTTTATTTTGAGACTTCAAAGAAACTACTGTAATGTTAAATAAATTTCATAATTATCTAATACACCCATCGTGGCGTAGCCCGCAGAATACACGGGCTAGAATACGACAGGTATATCAGATAATTACGGTATTAATTTTCATGAACATTTAATAAAGCAGTTGTATCACATAATTATAGTATGTGTGGGATTACGTACAATAACGACTCAATTTGCTTGCTTGTGCCTATCGGCGCTCGCTCGCAACACTCTGCCTGCTTATATTGTACCTGAAATATATACCAAAAAGTGATTAATGGGATAAAATTAATTAAATGAAAAACTTCGGTGCAATATGTAATTTGTAGTATGTATTGGATGTACAGAAACTAATCAAGTTGCTCACTTGTGTCTATCGGTGCTTGCTCGCAACTCTCAACCGGTTTTTATTGTACTTCAATTTATGTACCATAAAAGTAAATTTCAAAAATCATAGCTATGATATGTATGAATAGCCTAAAACCCCTCAAGGTGCTTGCAGCTGTGTGAATATTATGCTATGAATAAAATATGGTATATTGTGGTACACTTGTACTTAAATTATGGTACACTTTTCAAAACCATAGTACACATTCCAAGTGTTATGGTATACTTTTTGAAATTATTGTGTATATTCCAAATGTTATGGTACACTTGTACCATAATTATAGCACAAGCAAATTGGTATTTTCATGCCATACTTAGTACCGAGGGTGTCGAGGTATCCCGGTATCGAGGATCCCATCCCTACTCCAGAACCAGTCTAGCACACCCTCCGGCAACAGTTCAGCATGGTGGATGGAGAGAAGGCTAAGCTGACTGACTAGTGGTTGTGGTTCTATCATACTGCGCACCAGCTGCACAGTACAGGTGACCCTCAACTGGGTATATTTATGATGTTAAGTGCACCATGTTAAGGGAGCCCACAATCTTACACTATGTTCGGTAATCTGTTTGTTACAGACGAGGTCTCCTGCTTTACCCAGGCGGGTTGATGTCTACAGAGAATAAAATCAGTAACCCTTAGAAATTAGTAGAGAGGTTTGAAAGAAAAAAGTATTTATTCTATGAGGAATACCGTATTTACTCATGTATAGCGTGCCTTTTTTTTTTTTGTCAAAACAGAGGAAAAAATTTCTGGGGTGCACGCTATACACGAGGGGGGGGGGGGGGGGGAGGCGAGTGGTAGCCATAAACTGTCCGGGGGTGTTGAGGAAAGTGGTAGAATGTCTGTTGTCTCATGTCTCCCTCTTACATCACTTCTCACCCTACTCTCTCTCTCTCAGCAACCCTTCAGTTATGTGTAAATCAAACCCCCCCCCCCCCCCCAACTAATGGCATCCTGTTATTCCACAAAACCAGAGCTGCCATGTGTTTACGGCCACCCACCCCCTTGTAATAACACCCAAATGTTGCCCATCGATAGTTCAGCCATCCCTCTTTGTTCCCATGGCAGTGGGAGGGGGAGGAGGAGAAGGGACCAAGAGGTCCTGTATGGCAAGAAAAGAGAGCCGGGCATTGCTAAAAGGAGAAAGGAGAAAAAAGAAAAAACAAAGCTCTAATTAAGTAGTAGAAGTGCAAGACGTTCCAGAATTATTTTTATTTTGGTTTTCGCACCCAAGTTATTTAATTAAAGTATTTTTCAAACATATCACAATCACCACACATTAATGTAAAAAAGAATAATTTGTTCCATACTTACTAATAGGGTGCCACAAATTTTTGGTGCAGTTTCATTTTAAAATTATTTTTCCCTGGAACTTGTTGCAAAAATTATGGTGTGCACTATACACAAGTGCCCGTTATACATAAGTAAATACGGTAAACACAGTGGCCCGTACTACCTTCTAACTAAGATCTGACTGGAAGTAACCTACATTAACCAGGTGAAGGGGACATGGGTCTGATGTGAACAAAGCAGATGTGGCTTGGTAGCTTATTACAATTGTCCCCAACTATCTCAATGCTGTTTTCCAGAAGGGACGTCATGGTCACTATCAAATATATAGGCAGTTCAAAGGGGTTGAAGAATTTTTGTGGAGTTGGGGGGGGGGTTTGCTTGTGAAGGTCTGGTAGAGATTCTGGTAGGTCTCAAAGATATTGGATGAAGGGGTTGGCAGAGTGCTCCAGCAAACGAGTTGGTGGAGTGACCTGCCACAGCTCAACTACTGTTTCTTCACAGCACACTGGCATATATTTCGCCTGTCCACGGGCTCGTCTGCGGTGCAGTTATGTGGGCGGTAATGAGCTCCGTCTCCTGGACAGAACTGCGGTATCTAGCGCCATGCCTTTGCTTGTGGCTGATACAGGTCCCTCTGAAATGTCGTATTGGCAGCTGGACTGGCTTCTATCACACATTGGGTGCCGGCATGACATCTGATATAGGGGCGATTCGATCTTGGCTGATGTGTCTGTGGGTGTCCCCACAACTAGGGGCGTAGGCACTCTTAGCAAGTTGTTTAGATTAACTGGACTGCTTGACTAGCCTTTCTATCACATATGAGGGGTCGGTGTGATGTCTGACATACGGGCAAATGATCTTGGCTGACGTGTCTGTAGGTGTCCCTGCGATAAGGGGTGTATTTCTAGGCACTCGCAGCAAGTCCGTTCTGGGTCCAAACCCCGCCCTGGGTCACTTAAAAGCATGTACAGATGAGGCAAAGTCATGTTTATTAAAGCATCACGCATCAAATTTGACGTCACTCTCACTGTCCTGCTCGGGAGGCAGATCAATGCTGCTTGCTCGTTCACCAGCCACGCACAACTGTACGTGAAGTTCTTGGGTCCTGATGTTCATGTAGAAAGAGTCAACGATCACCCCTGTGACCTGAACGACCCACCTAGCCAAGAGTAAACAAGTGTATATGTGTTTATTGTGGTTAAGTGCTATTAGCCCCAAAACCAGAGTCTTATTTAACTACGGGAGAATGTCATCTCTTGCTTGCCCCCTGTAATTAATGTGGAATCGATTAAAGAGTGCTACACCACGTGGTTCACATGTTTATTCATCACACACTAGAGTCATCTTAAAATCATCTCCTATTTTTGCAGCTCCTGTATTGTAATTTATTTGTTTAAATATAGCACCTTGAATTTTACTCCATTTGTAAAGTGTAAAGAAAATTGGCCTTGGCAGTTCTGGTGATCACCATGCCACGTGCTCAGAATTTAATTCCCCAAGCATCATGTTGAATCAAGGGTTTACTTAAATATTGATTAGCAGAATGTCCATGCAAGTATTTTATGTCTTTGCATAATTTATGTAAATTTTCTGATTATTTAATCAGCCTCTTCAGGGTGTCTTAAGTAAATCCATCTTCGCCGACATTCATAGTAACAGGATCTCAGAACATTATTTAACTGAAATCTCACGTCGGAATTACTATATTAATTCGCCCTGTTCTTGTTATGCATTCTGTTTGCTTTTCCATGTACTTATGTGAAGTATGTGTTTTTTTAATGTATTTCCTTCACGAAGCTGGCAGGAAAGCTCAGTTGGTAACAAAATCTCTGCACAATCTTCCTCAGTCTAGTTTGGCGGGCCAAGGAGAGTACACGTGTTCGCGTCACTGGGAACTTAACACCATTTTGCCTGATTAAGTAACTGCCATAGCAAGTGTACTCTAATCCAAAACCTTAAGTCTCTTCTTTCTCCTCCAAGATCACATCCTCATCTCCAGACTCGCGGCCCGGAAGATTATTCCACCTCTTAATTTTCCACGTGCTAACCAGAGCTTTTATCCGTGTCGGCCAATGATGGGCCTAATATGCCATGCCTGCAGTATTCGAGGGATTTATTATCAGTGATTGTATGTGTGATCTCACTCATGCATCGTTCCTCGCCCGATATAATTTAAATATTAATTTAACCTGGGGTTCTGGCCCACTCCAGAGTGCAAATACACGTGCTCATTTATGAACTGTAAAGGTAGTAGGGACTTATGTTCTACTTCATCTGCAAACGTGTGCTGCAAGAGGGATACGCCACGTGGCTGTCGACCTTTACTGCCATGAGAACCAGAGTCCAAGTGCTCACCCGTTAGCACAAAAAACCACGGGCAATCTATGGTATTTCTTTCACAGATTTTGTATACAGAGTGACAACACAGGCTAAAAGTACTTTTCATGTGCAAAGTTTTTTATGAGATTGCCAATGTGCACCCATCTTTTAAAATGCTACATCTGGCCTGAATCTACTAAAAAAACAAAAGACTCTCTGGAAAGCCTTACCATCCTCTTCCACAAAGACATAATTCTGCATGAAGTCAATCAGCATCATCTGCAGAGCGCGGTCTGCCATGTACACAAGGTCTACCAGTGTGGCTTCAGACACCAACCTATCACTGAACATTACCAACAGGTCACAGGTTGTGAGGTATGCCTGAAAAAAAGAATAACAGTTTTGTAATTTTAAAATTTAAATTTTACGGCATTTGTGATGAAGGTAGTGTTGGGGGGGGGGGGGGGAGCAGCTAAACTCTAGCTACTGGCACCACTTCCAACTAAAGCAGAACCGTATCTCTGTAGTTGAAAAGTAACACCTTATTTATTGTCATAGCCTATATTATATCTTGCATATATCAGCATAGATGAAATGTATGACCTAATCATTAATCCTATACTTTTCACAGGAAGTTTAATATAAGCAGGTGATCATATTAACAACATTCTTAAAAGATAAACAAAAAAATATAAACATGTTGAAACACATTCACAAAAAACTTTTTTTCCAAGTCTACAAATGTGTTCCAATTGCTTTCACACACAAGCTGCATGCAACGTCGTCATATTAGATTACTGCTACCTTTCTGGGCAACATTTCGTTGATTTGAAAATTTAACAAAGGTGACATGCCTGTTATGTTATCCAAATGGATGTACCAATAAGCTTATTGAGTTTGAATTGAGTTGGGAGATCTAGGCTGCTCTTAACGAGGTCTTGAGAGCTGATGAGGGTGGAATGAGGTGAGAATGGAGCAGCACTGGAATGCAAGAGTGGGGGAAATTGGACATCCCTTCAAAAAAAATGTGGACCAGCATCACTGTCCGGCACGATTCCCACTTGCGAAAATCCAGAGTGACATGGCTGGGGATTGAACCCAGTTCGCCTTGGTGGGAGGCGAGTTGGCTAACCGCTCAGTCACCGCAGTCCCAATAATAACATTATTTTACACATTGTCACATATAGTAAAGGGCTCTCACGATACAAATTAACACCAAGCTGTAATGTGTTTCAGGGCCTTGACTACCTCTGTTCAAACAAGAGAGCTACTGCAAATTATTTTTGTATTGCTATAAATTCAAATAAACGTTGTGCTAAAATTACTTTTAGAAAGCTGTAAGAATCAAGATTTAAAGTTAAAATTTTCATATTTATACTAAAAAACATAAATGTTATTTTCCCAACTATTTGGTATTTGATTAAAATAGTCATCAATATCATGTTACGAAACTTTTAAATATCCTCCAAATCAAGAAAAAAATCTAGCTCTTGAACATTCTTAAACCTTTATAGTCTATTCATGGTTTCTTTGGATGTTTTGAAACAAACCTTTGAAAAATCACCCTAGGAATAACATGTTTAATTTGTTTTTGTAAAACCACAAATATATAACACTGTGATTAACTTTAAATTATTGTAGAGTCTATTTCACATAAGAATCCAATTTTTTTGACAGCCAGTGTTTGGCAACATGCCACAAATAAAATTAACAACATCTCACATACAAAATCATGTATCAGTTACATATTGCCGTGACCTTTCCCGAGGGGATCAAGTCATGCAATAAGGGGAATGGTAGTAGCTAGATAGAGCACTCCAATATAAAAAACACTATGTTTACTAACTCGCAGCAACTATACAATTTCTTACATAAACTGCCCATGTCGTTACTTCACAAACAGTATTATCAGTATCAAGCTCTCTTATGGCAAGACTAGTATTACGATAATTAGGGGGCTCACTAACTCTGACGGAGTCCCAATTATGCCACGATTATCCTTAATACATAGTGACCTAGAATTCCCTACTGGGAGTACGTTTACCCTGGGGATAGCGTTGATCTCTACGTGTAGACCTCCTCGACGGTGGCAGCAGTCTGGAGTCGAAGGGGACCACGGGACTGGTGGTTCTCTCCAGGAGTCGTCCTCCTGGCATCTGAATTCAAGATGGCCACGAGCAGCCATCGCCCCAGACTTATATAGGACCGAACCCGGCCTCAATACATTTCCCTGGCTGGGGTGTTTTCAAAACAGCCGGGCTGGCTCGTCGAGGTTGTGCCAATCTGCGCTCTTGCATGTCGCTTGCCAACCCTGGCTACGGTGACTACACCATGGCCATCGTTTCCACGAAACTCATGCGTCCCTGCATGAGAGTATGGGGCTATCCGAAGAATGGGAAGGTACTAAGTGATGCCAGGACGGTGAAGAGTTGGGCGGTTCTACTGCGAAGGGTTGGCCCAAATTACATCAATATGGGGACGTGCTATGTCACCGGCAGAGGTCTCTCTTGGGCGTGGCAGCAGTCAGGGGTTTACTAAAGAGTGTCCATCACACATTTATTTGAATTTCTCCTTAGGGCGCTGTCAGTCATGAGATTAGGTATATCGTTTACATTTATGGCAAAAGACATTATGTCTGAAAATGTAAGAGCACAATTGAAAAATGGAATTTGCCATTATAGATATTTAAAATTGTTACTTACATTATTGTATAGTTAATAATT
The DNA here is from genome assembly GCA_029891345.1 of Dryococelus australis. NCBI lineage: Eukaryota > Metazoa > Arthropoda > Insecta > Phasmatodea > Phasmatidae > Dryococelus > Dryococelus australis. The sequence goes on along the minus strand of CM056993.1, from coordinate 152,560,231 downwards.
ATACATTATGTACATATACTGGTACGTTGCTACGTAGTGATAAGATTAAAAATATGAATAAATAATATTTTACATGTACACTTAATTAATTGTATGTTGTTACGTACTCTTTGAGAAAATAACCTACTACACAAATAATGCATTTATGCATTTCGTTTGCACTTAATTGTATATTTTGACGTACTGATATACGATACCTTTGAAAATAAGTAAATAATAATATACATTTGTAGATTTCATTTACACTTAATTGTAGATGGTTACGCTGTCTTTTGTAATAGAAATTATACATGCAAAACTCTGATTTCATCTGAGAATTAGTCTACATTAGAGTAACAGAGTTATGAATTACATTACTTTGACTACACAGATATTCTACTCTCGGCAAATTTGCATGCAGAATTTTTCATTCTTTATTGAGTGTTTCATTGATGGAATAGAAGGAGATGCTTTCTGTTAGAGATAATTGTGGCTTCAAATGGCTGATTGTAAGCCAATAAAAAAAAAATTAAAAAAAAAAAAAAAAAAAAAAAAAAAAAAAAAAAAAAAAAAAAAAAAAAAACCCCAACTATCAAAGGGAACTGTTGTTGGCACTACTGGTAATAACATTTTTATCTGGACCAAACGTGATCACAATCTTTGTCTACATGCGCGTTCACTGCATCTACGAACAAAAGAGAGAGAAGGGGGGGGGGGGACACATGTCACAGAATTTACAATTCTTCAATTCAGACAATATATTGTTGGCGATATCGCTGTGCACTGTCGCCTGATCTTCGCGACGTAGATTACACTCTGTTGCAGCCGAACAAGGCAGTAGCTCTTATGTCGGAGACTACAGCCATGATGTCGGGTGTGTTATGGACATGAACGTTGCTGCCCAGGCCATGTGCTGTGCTGGGGGCAGGGTAGCTGTTCACCTGATTTATGAGAAATAGGACAGTACACTGGAGCACCGTGTGGGCCGACCAATATCCCGTTCCATATATAGACTACCTGTAACATAAAGACAAGTGTCACACTGTCTGACATTGGCAATTTTTATATTTCGAGTGCTCACTGTTTCTATTTTATTTGAGCTTCGCTTACGGATTTCCACAGCTATTGTGGAGGGCCCTAATATATCAACAATTTTATATGGCCCTTGGAATTTGAAAGAGAACACCTTGTGGTGCGCATGTGTTTTTACACATACAAATTGACCTAGCTTTAGCTCGTTGGGTTAGTATTTGGCGTCAAATATTTTCTTTTGTCGTTGTTGGGATGCAATCAGGTTAACACATGCTTGTTCAGGGACCTGTCTGAGATGTTCACACCAATCGTTAACGTGAGGGGAGTATGAGTGGCTAATGACATGGGAGGGTTGTGTAGTTTCAACTCCATGGAGAAGGAAGAAAGGGGTGAATTTAGTACTTCAATTTACGGTCATGCTGTGATAAAATAAAATATAAGATACGTAATCATCCCAGTATGCGGGATCGTTGCTGGCACAGGAAGTTAAATGCTGAGAAAGAATTTTAACTTCTTCCGTCAAACCATTGCATGCCAGATTGTATACAGTGGTCTGTAGTTTTTCTATCTGTAGTTTACGAAGGAGTTTAGACATTATTTCATAGTTGAAAGATTTGCATCTGTCTGTAAGGATGGATTTTGGGCAGCCAAACTGTAGAATAATGCCTTTGATGAAATTTGCACAGGTTGTCACATCTATGGTTTTTACTGGGCGGGCAACAGCATAACGGGTGGCAAATTCTGTCATGATGAGTATATATCTGTTGCTGCGTGCTGACGTTTGTAATGGACCCTTAGCATCAATGCCCCACAAGTGGAGAAGAGGTAGGGGCGGTATAGGCATCATTTGGCAAATTGGTTTTTGATTAGACACTTTAATTCGTTAGCACAATGGACAATTCTTTATATAATTGTTTACCTCTTTATTCATAGTATCCTCATAATATGTTGTTTTAATTTTTTCAAAGGTTTTGAACTGACCGAAATGTCCCCCGCTTAGGAGAGTGTCGTGATGTACTGTAATTATTTCGGGAACATAATAATTTGGTACTAGAGTAAGTTTTCTCTCCCCTGAGGGCATCTGTTATTTCATATAAATTTCTCAGTTTCTGGAGATAGTGTATTTTCTGGTGAGCCTTTGGTATTTGGGAGTAGCATTGTCTGGATCTGTTAATGCTAATTTCAATTGTTGGATATGGAGGTCGTTAGCCCACTCCCCGAGAAATGGTGACATAACCTGGTCAATAATGGGTGCTAGAAAAAGATGATAGTCATTGTTGACTTTAAACATATACCTGTTCATGAATATAAACTGGGAGGTAGGACACTTTTTCCTTGTTGTCATAAGTAATTAGAATGCAACAGTGAAATCGTGAGTCAAGGCATCTGGTAGATATTTTATTTTCATTGTTTTGCATGATTATGTCTAGATAGATGTTACAAACTGTGGTGACCGTTTTCGCGATGGCCTGAAGAGGCAGATACTCTTCGTTAATGATTATTTTAGCCACGTGAGCTTTGTCCGTAGTGTGGAAATATTTTTAAATTAATTGTTTATCTCGGGCCAGTTATTCGTGTCCTTTATTTCGTTATCTTTGGTAGGGTCCTGTAGAAGTGATTCCACTAATACTTTGCAGACTGTTGGACACTGTAGGAAATTTCGTTTTACATTATAAGTTGTATTGTTAACAGTAATGGTTGAAGTGTCAGCTACTCCTACTGTGGGTATATGTCTCATTACATCTGTGAGCGTGTTTAATTTTCCCTTTACTATCCTCACTTCAAAATCGTACTTGGTTAGTGTGATGGTGATTTTCTGGATGCGCACATTATGTTCTGCTGTCGACTCTAAATAGCATAGGCTCGCATGATCCACTTTGATGACGAATTTTCGTCCGTAATAAAAAATTTGGAAAACTTTGGGCCGATTTTGACCTACCCTAACCCCTTTGCTGCCAAACTTGCCACTTTTTGCACGAGTTCATGTTCAATAGTCTCTAGCGCATAAAAAAACCACCTTTTTTAATTAAATATAAATACGCATGTATATTTTAATAGCTGGACGTCTCATGATTCATTTGATACCAGAGAAAGACATATTGGAACACCCCTTGTAAAGAAGAAGGCCTAAACACAGTATGAGATGGCCATTGAAAGTGTGTGAAAAGATTAGACTGTGTATTATTAAAATATAAAGATATTATTAAAGATTTATTACGCACGTCCCATGGGTCATACATTGCTATGAGGCACGTAGTAATCAAAAAGTTTAGGATAGTGTCGTGAAATACATGTGTGCGTGCCATGCTCTCGCTTTGGTCTGGCCGTGTACGTAGCTGGACGAATGCCTAGATCCTCTGCAGTGTGGCCAGGTGCGGGCATGGCGGTTTGCTCTGAAGTTCGGGCCTAGATCCTCAGGCTGGGAAGCTGTCGGTTGGTCGCTACAAGATGGCGGGAGGCGACTGCCCACCCGCTGCCACTGCCGTTGTTACAGGGCCGGTTCACTTCATAACAGCAGCCCGGCATTGGCAAAACATGCTGATAGATGTGATTCATGTCAAAGTGTTGAATTCATATAAAATGTAGGCGGCGTGTTGGCCTCTGCACTGGCACGATGAGGCCCGGCAATATTTAAGGGAATATAAATATTAGTGCGGTCTACTTGAAATATTAATTATCCCGAAATTTTCATCAAAAACTTTTGACGTTGCTTATACACGCACACGGCCTCACTCGCCATAATATGGTACCAGTAAGATAAGTATGTTCAAATAAAGTATGTTCTTATGAACATACTTATCTTTATTCACTTTAAATCTAAAATTGACTTCACAAGACAAAATCAATTGCCCACCATAAAAAATTAGCATATTACATAGGGGTGGGCACACATAAACTTAAAAATAATCATTAAATAAAGGGCATTGAATGAAATATGAAGTTATCATACATACACTGATTAAAAATCTAGTATGTGCAATGTGCCACTGTTTTTACAGCAAAAGAGGGATAATGGAAGTGAAAAAAGACAGGGATGGTAAGGCAGAGGCGGCGGCATGTGACTAGGACAAAGAATCCTTACTGACCCGGCCTGCAACTCCCCCCCACCCCCCAAAGGCAATACACCAGTGTTGCCTTCTGGCATTAAGTAATTTATTGCTTCACGCTGCTTGGGACAGCAAATGCCAAAGTCTATGATGGTAGCTTGAGAAATGCACGACCACTAACATCAGTAAGGACTAGTTTTCCATAGACTGAAAATTGTGGATAATAGAAACTAGTACCGCGGTTGGGAGAAAAAGTCAACAAAAACAAATCCAAGCATAACTGAAACCGCAGTTCAAGATACCATGGTTGGTGAGGGATTACTGTATCTATATTTTGATGTGCCTCAAATTGTCGACTTTTTTGACCCAAACTTTCCACGGTTGCTTGGGATTGGGTCGTGATAGAGAGGTGGTCATAATAAATTGGGGTGTAATAGAGGGGTTTTACTGTATACAACAAAATACTTGATGGAAGATCGCTCATGTTCCGTTGCCAACCATTTTTTCTCGTTTACCGATAGTTTATTTGAAGCGAAGACAATTATGGAGCGTTCCTTGGTAGTTGGCTGTTCTTGCAAAAGTACAGCACCTATTGCTGTTTGGGGATGCGTCGCACACAAGTATGGTTTGCAGAATGTCGTTGAACTTACCCAAAATAGGTGGGCTAGTCAATGCAGTTTTTAGGTTTTGGAACGCCAGTTGTTCTTTTGCTGTCCATTTAAACGGTATGGTGTCTTTCATTAATTCAGTTAACGGTTCTGCTATTTGTGCATAGTTCATATGTACCGCCTTAGGTAGGACGTGAGGCCAAGAAACATCCGAAGCTATTTAATATTTTTAGACGGAGCCATTTGTTGTAGTGTAATTATTTTCTCAGAATTGGTTTGAATACCCTTTGGCGTTATGTAGTGCCCGGGAATCTATATCTTGTGTTGTGCAAAACTGCATTATTTCCTGTTAATTTTGACATTGATTTGCGTAACTGTTCCATGAATTTTGTGATATTTTCTATGTGTTCCGTGAAAGTATTCCCGATAATGAATATGTCGTCGATGTATGCTACTGCAGTGTTCCATCTAAACAGTCCAAGCATTACGTCAACAAAATTTTGGAAATAAGTGGGGCTCGTAGCTAGGCCCATAGGCATACAGGCGTACTCATATAAAACCTATTCCGAACATGCTAAATGTGAGTTTTCACCTGTATTCTTTGTGTACAGGTATAGCATAGAATCCACTGAACATGTTGATGGACGCGATATATTTGGAATTTCGTAGTGTTGTTATTATGTCCTCCGTTCTAGGTATGGGATACTGTATCTTTTTTAGATGTTGATTCAATAATCTGAAGTCTGTGAGGAATCGGATAACTCCCTGTCGTTTAGGTATTACTAATCTTGGTGTGTCTTACGATGATTCCAAAGGAGTTATAATTTGTGAGTCTAACATCTGCTGTATTTGTGTTAATATCTGTTCCTGCAATTTTGGATTAATCCTACAAGGACGTGTGTGGATTGGCTTGTCCGTAGTTAGTTGTAATTTGATTTTGTACACATTGTTTCCGTAAGTTCGTGTACTGAACTGATGAAACAGTCTCTGTATTGTTCTAATACACGTTGTATTTCCTTTATTTGATTAGATGGCAGTTGACAGATTATGTTTCTTAGTGATTCATCTTGTGTATTATCATCTGTAGTACTTATCTTCTTGATGTGATACTCTATGTAGTTGCTATGATCATATTCAACTGAGTTTGTATTAATTGGTATGTCAAATATTTTATCATTATTTGAGGCAAAAACTAACATTATATCCTTGGTTAAAACTGGGACTATGTCATAATGATTAATAAAGTCAACTCCAAGAAAAATGTCTAACTTTAAGTTGTCAATTAATAAGAGTTCTTGATAGAAATTGTGGCCATGAATACTTATATTAACTTTTGTTTTAAATTGAGGCAATTCTATATCTTCAGTGGCGCCTACTAATGAAAGTATTTAATTAACTGGAGTTCTTTTTTCTTTATTTATTAAAGTATTCAACATGCAGGAGCGAGAGCATTCTGTGTCCAATAGGGCGTTTTACGTTACCCCGCCAAGCCGCAAGAGGATGCGCAGTGTTGATGTTTTCACATAAACAGCATGGCACTCGTCCTTGGCGACTGTGTTTATAGCAGTGTCTGTTCCTGCACGCGATAACTTGATTTTTGTTTCGCCAATCACAAAGCGTTGTTTGAACTTACGGAAACGCGCTGCGATATCTGGTTGAAATTCCACGTTTCTATTGGAGAACAATGGACAGGTGTCTGCTCAATGGCCTGTGTACAAACACAGCGCACATGTGGAGGACAATTATGATTGCAGGCCGGCAAAGGCCGTCCTTACCACCCTGACGTCACTGTTGCATACATTCCTTCAGGGTGGCCTCGACACATGCTGCAGCTTCTGCAGTGCAGGGAGTGTCTGCTTTCACGGGCGCGGTGAGTTGTTTTAGCTGCTTGGCCTTGTGGTTAGTGTCAGAATTACTTCTAATTTTCCCTGACCCGCTTTTTGCATCGCAGAACGTGATGCCTGGTGACCTGTTTACAATGTTTACTTGTTTTACGATAGTTTCTTTTTTCTGACATGTAGATTGCAGTGGCAACTGAAAGTTTTCCCCACGGGAATTGAATTTAACGATTTCCACGTAGGACATGGTTGGGACTCTTTTACTAAACAATGCCTTGCAGACGTTTATTACACGTAGAACCTCGACTTCCAGTTTGACACTTTTGCTATCTTTAGCCTTAGTTCTAACATTCCTCGTATGCGTCTGCTTGGACTTAGTATCTCTTAACAGACCTGACTCTCATAAAATTTTATGTTCCTAGTGTCATTATGCGGTCGTTGCATGTTTCCGCGATGTGCCCTAAAGGGGCCTGTCTGCCTATTCTGTTGTTGATTTCCATGCACCGTTTTTGATGTGGCCGTGGGGGTGGTGCCTATTGCCCCCTCATATAGTAGTTTTTTTGTCTGTATTGTTCGCCAATTTTATAGTATCAGTTCTTCTTTTGATTGAGGTTGTTTTGTTGTTGTCTGTTCGTGTTGGAGGGTTTTTGAGAATTTCTTTGCCAACTGTTTGTGTGCAGTTGGAGGGGTGGTTATTAGACTTTATTTTTTTGCTGTTGTGCATATTGCTTGCTCACAACAAAAGGCTGACTATTTTGTTGGCGAGTGAAATTATGATATTTGTGCTGTGTTTGAGGATATTTTTGGTAGTAGTTGGGTTTTTGATTTTGTATCACTAGGTTTGCAATTTTTTCCGTTAGTTTGACCACTTCAGCTCTTAATGTATCTATAACAGTTACTTTGGTGTCCCGATACCGCTTGATTGTATCTGAACAGATCTAGTTCCACTCTTTATATATTACTCATAAGATTGTGAATGGTGTCGTTTTTCAGGCATACAATCTTGTCAGCTATAGAGAGTAGGAGGGAATGCCATACAATTCCAATGAAGTCAGTGTCACTGACGTTTGGGTTACGCCTGTAATACATAAGATTCTCTATATATTTTGGGCACTCTCGTTAAATATTTGTTTAGTATTGTACAAAAGTTGTTTGAAGTGTTTCTCTGTGGCTGGTGCGGAAAACTTATTTTTGAGTTTATTTACGTCACTCCACGTTATTTCACCTACATAAGTTTGTTGGAAATTATCCAAGGTGTGCTTTGCTGATCCCTTTAAATAATATTTCAACCGTCAGCATTTTTCTTGTTCGTTCCACTTGTTCTGTTCGGCCACATTATTATGTTGTTCAAGGAATTCAGCCCACTTTTCACTGTCATCCCCTGAAAATTTTGTTACAGTCATTGGTTATTGGACAATAATGTTTAAAGGTGGTGCCGGAATATTTCTGACAAGTTCGTCATGTTGAGTTCCTGTTTTGTGCTTTCAAGTGGCGAAGCTAATGATGAATTTTCATAACTGTTTTTTGAATGGTGTCAATGTGAATGGGTGTAAGATAGTTTGATGTCTGTGGTTCAACATTTTCTTAAGTTAGGGGTGGTGTAATTGGCAGAAAGTCACTGTAAGATATTTTTGTTATGCGATTAAGTGTAATGCGTGTCGAATTGGTGTTGAACTAATCAATTAATTCAGGGTTTTCCTGTAAAATCTTATCCGCTTTGAAATTTGTCCGCTGTGTTAGTGTTTCTTGTAAATAGTTTCTTTTATGTTTCTGACAAGTCTATGGTGGCGTGATTAATTATATTCCTGGCGGTGTGCAGAAACGATGTTGTCGATTTATCCATCATATATTATATGAACAGACGGACACTGTAACATGTACTTTTATTCTCTAGCATGCACACACACATAAGCTGTTTTAGGAATTACTTCCACATGCGCAAGCACTTGTGTACATTTTGCTTTAGGCAAGATTAAAACGGTCCAAAAAGCTGCTGTGATTTAACATGCATTAACTTGTAAGAAAGCAAAAGCAGACACACTCTCTCACTACACTACAATGGGCGCTTTGTCCTGCTGAGGAAAGTGCAACACTGCTTTTTGTGCCCGTGCATGCAGGCATGGCCGGAATATTTGCTGAATAGTGCAACACCTCGTGGCTTTGAATGAATTTAAGAAGTTCATAATGTTACTACTGTTTACTGTGGTTCTAGCCTGATTAACATTCGCCGCGGTCAACTGCAACGTTCACCCCTCAGAAGCATGAGCGAACCAGCGAAAGAGCAGCCAAAACCACCCTCCAGTCAAGTAGTTCAAGAGTGCACTAAGGGATGGTGCCACCTGCCACCGCTCCGGCCACCAGCAAACACTGCAGCAGGCACTTGGTTCTGTCCATTAGCAGACGACTTATAGTGTGACAACAAACAAAGCTGGCTGTGCAGACCCCAGTATCAGGTGATGGCCATGTGGGCAGAGCTTGTGGAAGGGGAGGGAGTCAGTTGAGCGTATTCCTGCCGGCAGAGCCACCATTCCAAGCTCGTCACCTCATGATCCGTGTTGCACTATCTGACCGGACTTATTGGCATCAACCTCACAAGAACTCAAGTCAACAATAAGTTCGGAACGTCCTTTACGGGGGCAGGCATGAGCGTTTGTGTACAATGTTGGGAAACATTTAAAAGACCATATGAAATTGTATGGTCTGAAGTACAATGTCGCTGATGCGACAAGTGATGCCACGGGAGTTTCATTAACCACAGTGAAAAAGATTATGGCTGAGAGAAAAGTGAACAGTAACAATAGTGTCAGTTTTCCAACGCCAACAGGTAAAAAAACACAACACAAGAAAAGAATTGAAGTGAATGATTTTATGTTTGGTGCTGTAAGAAGAAAAATACACGCGTTTTATACAGTCAGGAAAACTGCCTCAACATTGAAAAAATTAAATAAGGATTGCGGGAGGATTGGGTTTTAGACTATAGCAAGGAATACACGTGGCGATTGTTAAAATTAATAAGATTCCGTTGGAAGAAGTGCCAGTTGAAGAGAAGAATTCTAGTGGATAAACCTGACATTACTGCATGGAGAGGCAAATATCTACAAGAAATGCGGCAGTTATGAGAAGTAGGTAGGACAATTGTTTATGTCGACGAAACATACGTGCATGCCTCACATTGTATTAGTTGTTGTTGGCAGTCGGACAAGGAACTCTGTGTCACTGAACCTATTGGACAAGGTCTGCAGTTGATTATCATACATGCGAGAGGAGAACAAGGTTTTGAACTGAACGGACTGTTAATTTTCAGATCAAAGTAGAAATTGGGGGATTACCGTGACAATATGAATACGAAAATTTTTCCACTTGGGTTAAACAAAAACTGCTCCCAAATTTATCTGATAAATGTGTAATTGTTCGCGATAATGCAAGCTACCATAATGTTCAGCTAAATAAGAAACCCACATCGGCAAACACTAAACAGTCAATTCAAGAGTGGTTAACAATAAATAAAATTTCATTTTTATCTGGCTTGACAAAAGCCAATTTGCTATTGTTAGTAAAACACGTTTCAAGTGTAAAAATATTCAAAGTTGATGAAATTATTAAATCACATTGTTATGTTGTCATCAGGTTGCCCCACATATCATGCAGATTTGAACCCAATAGAACTCTTCTGTGAAAATATAAAAGGGAAGATACGCAAAGAAATGTCTTCATCTCTTGATGACAAGAAGAAATTGTGTGAACAGTTGTTTGGCAGCTATTCTATCTAACAATGGGAACAATGTTGCAAACACGTAAAGAACATTGAAATGGTATATATCAAAAGTAATGGACTATTGTACACTGAAATTGAAAGAGAATAGTTGTTAAAATCGGAATGTAATGAGACAAAGATTCAACGAGTGACTTGGAAGAAGAGTAGTGTCTCAGCTCAGAATCAGAATAAGTAGGTAGGTAATATTTCTTCTGATTCTAGTGGATTAATTGTATGAAGTTTGACACTTGAAATGTGTGTTTATTGGTAAAACTTTACTTAAATATTAAATACTTTATTTAAATATTAAATAACACATGGTATCAGTATAAACATTGTGATGAGTGGCACCATGTCACTACACACCTTTGAATAATCATCAAACTTACAACTAAAAACTCTTAAAATTAATAGGCTGGACCACGTCTCACACACACCCTCAAAAAATTAAAACAAATAAGTAATTAGAAGGCCGGACGTCGCCAGACATCCATTTGAATACTTACTGTGTTTGGTTACCTGATAATTTGAGCGGCGAACTGTCCGACACGTATGAACACTTTATCACGTTGATTCTGCTGTTAAAAACCTCCAAAGTGACACAAAAGTAATAATTAAATAAACTGTTATGTTCTCGCCAGGTTTATGTGACCTTAACGTAAGGCCCCTCGAGTGAATAGGTCCTTTAAATCATTTTGACGTCAGACAAGGGCCATTATGGCCAGAAATTTTTTTAAATATTCTGAAGCTTGCGAAAAGTTGGCTTCTTAACCAAAATTTGATACTGTTACCTTCTGCAACCAGGTTTGTAAACCCACGAGGAAATATGTGACCAAGTCATGATAAGGTATTTTGGTGGTTGTAACCACTGGTAACCAAAAGCAAAAATTATGGTTTCAGCTTTTGAAAACGAGTTAGGTAATGATAGGCCCTATGAGAAATTTTGTTGTATTTATTATTGGCGAACAATTTAAAAAACTTTACAAAGTTAAGTGCATTATGCAAAATCATATTTACTCGCGGTAGTTAAGGCTGGCATTGCTGAGCAGTTGCTCCCATCCACTTGGTATTGCAAGTGGATTAGGTATTAAATAATGAGGTTGCAATGATCACTGATTTCAGACTAGTAAGGTGATATGAAAATTGGTTTCCTGGTTTAGGAACAAAAATTATTCTGTAATGTCAGGAGTAAATATCGGTGTGACAGACATAAATTCGCCATATTCTAACAATCATGACTTAGGGTAATTTGATCAATATATTTTGTGATGGCTTTGCGTATTTACCTACTATATGGCCAGTTAGAGGCATAAACATAACCTGTGTAGAATTTTAAGAGTATTAGCTGAATAACAGCAAATTTATTGTACTTGAAATTTATGGTTGCATTTTACTCTATATTTTGGCAACCTGGCTTTTCATGTAAACTTTTTAATAGATTTGTTAATTAAGGGAGAGGAGATAATGTAAATTTTTCTACATATATATAAAGTTGATAACAAAATGGAAGTTAGTCCACACGTAAGATTAATAGTAAATGAAAATAATTGAAAGAATCATAACCAAAATAAACAAATATTACCAACCTTCCTTTTTTCTGTTACAAGTCGTTTATCACTATCAACTTACCCTTACACTGTACAGAAAACTGGTTTTTTTGCATGGTTTTTGCCATTGTAGTGTTCTGTTGGTTTTGCTAGGCCTTTATGCAAATCCTGCCTTGCCATGCCATGCCCTTCAATTAGGATGCAGCAAGGTCAGAACTTTTGTAACTTATGACATCCATTACTTCATATACAATATTTTGCAATCTCTTCAGGAGACAAAGTTTACGCAAACAGAAATTTCCAGCAGGGTGTTAAAATACAATAAATAATAAAAAAAATAAAAAAAATTGTAAATTAACACACTCAGCTTGCAAAACATGGTAGTTGCCATGCTCGTAATGTTCTTAGAAAAATATGTAAACAATACCTATACATTACTCGGCAAATAAATATTCTGTGAATACTACTTTGTGAAAGAAACTTAGATAAAAATGAGTTATCTAAAGTCATATAATAGTCTTTCTCGGGTTTTAAATAAGTGTTTTAAAAGAGGTATATGTTAAAAGATGTCCGCTTCTTATTTCGTTTTCTCCTCTTTATCCAGGTTTGGTTATCATGATAAAGCATCCAGGAGGTTGTTGTTTTTGCCAGCGCAGTGTTGTGTTGAAGATCGAAGTCGAATTTAGAGAGAAAAAGGTCCATCTCCCGAGTTTGGCTTTATTGTTGGGCGACTCATGCAACCAATTGAATGCATTGCTATCCGTTCTCATTTTGATGACGCGAAATACTTAGACACTCCAGTTTAGATAATACAAGTGATCAAAAATGCCCTTCACACGTGACACTCCAATGAATTTTCCCACATTCGATCATGATTGACGCAGGTCCAACTTCTTGGATGTCTTGCGCACACTTTGTAGGAGAGATGGAGCATTTTCAGCAGTAACTTGTGCAGGGCTCATGTTGATCGTACAAAGTTTGCGGTTATTGTACTGAGCATGGGGATGAGGAAGCAGCGACAACCATTCATAGCTGCCTTGTGTCAAGAATGTCTTCCACATTATATTCTACGAGTCCTGTTAAAATGTTCCATTATTGAAGTTTTGGTCTCGGAAAAAGTAGAGTAGTTGTTAATCTTATGCGCTGCTGTAAGTGCACGGAACATAGAGTTGTAGAATTCCTTGCCACTGTCGGTCTGGATGTGGGCCGGTGTGCCCGATTCGACCAAAACCAATTTCATGGCAGCTGCCATATAAGCACCCCGCTTGCTGCGCACAGGGAGGTCCAAGCCATACTTTGAGAAACAGTTAATTACGGTCAGAATGTACTTATAACGTTTATTGGCACACGCATAAGGCTGCATCTCCACTAAATCAGCTTGATATAGGTCCACGAGGTCAAACAGAAGGACTATGCATCTGGGGTAGTTTCTACATGCGGGGCAGTGTGCTCTTGACATAGTTGAGGTTGGGTGATGCGGTTGGACCTCACTGGATGTACCCAGATTCTCGAAGTTCTGCCAAGATGTCCACTATTTTGTTCGTATGGGACTTATTTTAATGAGCGAATCTGGGCCTCTATATTGGAAGACAGTGCAGCTGTGTTGTTAAAAATCTGTCCTTCCACGACACTGAGCACATCGCCAGAGGCAAAATCGGTTAGACTGACCATCATATCGATCAACTTGATGAGTCGCATGTCTACATCTGTAGCCACGACAGTCGTATCGTAAATGCAGCTTTCTACAGCTGCTGGTTTTGAGCCCAAAGTGGTCAGTTTGCGCACATCTTGTCAAAGTCTGTAATCCAGCAGTCCCCGTGCAGGCCAATTTCTTGCCCACATCAGTGAGATTCGGCTCCAATGCTGCCAGTCGAGACATATCGGACAAGAGTGAGCAAAGTTGAGTCTCGGTTTTTATAGACATGGTCTGCAAAGCTTCGGAGATGATGCTGCGAACAAAGGAGACATTTACAGTGTCACCATCACGTTTAGGCTCGCAGAGATGCTTGGCACGTTTACCTCGAAAATTACAGTTATCATTCATATAAAAGAGATACAAATTTCAGGCGTACATTTCAGGCCGCTCGATGTAACTCATTGATGTATGATAATAAACTGATGGAAACCTTTGTGAAACCGCTCATAAGAGGGGAAAAATCACTGGCTATTAACAGAAAACCATACGGTTAATTCCAACAGCATTAACACATATTATTTAAACTGTTTAAAGTCATATCAGCATTCATATGGTTGAAGTATATGTAACATAAATTCATGTCATCCATGTGAAACAGAACAAGAAAATTAGCGTTGTCACATAGAAGTTGCTTTAGTATGCGAGAATATGTTTGACACAAATAGATTGAGTCCACTCTTGCATGCCGTCCCATTTAGAAGTACTGTTGCATTGACTGCCACCACTTTGTCAGTCAGTCACTTTGGCATAAGCCGCCATTTTGAGCTCAGCAGTAGGAAGCCTCCAAATGTTTCCACAATGGTCGACGTTGGCGTACTAGCTGATAACATGGCAGACCGCCGGCAGCCTTCTTCCCAGTCAGCATGACTTCCAAGATGGCCGAACGGATTGACAGAGTAGGAAGTTCATGTCCAAGATGTCCACTGCAACCTTCAGCACTTTTTGCAGACATATAGTGAATTTTCGCTAATTTTTGGCACATTTTGGAAATCCAAGATAGCGGCATGTGTCCTGCACCAGGCGTCAGGTGTGCCAGAACCCCCTTCTTACAACTAATTGGTTAATTACCAGTTTAGTGTAAAATGAGGGTATTCTGCTCTCAGAGGCATAAAAAATTTCCAAATCAGAGATTAATATAAATTGACTATTACTTGGTCCATTAAAATTTCTTAGTGTTTCTAACTGATCATTGTTCAGTGCATTGCAACACATTGCTGTATTTGATTCCAGATATTACTTCAACTGTTATGTTTAACTGAAAATTGTGTTCATATAACAATAACAATCGACAAACAAACAGTATTAGTAAAAAATGTAAAAAATGGGTGTATTTTTGTAGTTTGTCTTCATATCTTAAAGGTTTCTTATATAACAATTCTTGACTCTAAAGGTGCTTTCTTACTATAGTTGATTCATGATAACTTCGGCCTTTTCTGAAGCCCTGCTAAATTTCTACTTTTGGTTACTGATTACGTATCCTTCCGCGACACGTAAATATAAACACTTCCATATGACTTTTACTTTTATAACTGTCACATGCATTGATTGCTGTTTACAGCTGTTCAAAGAATGCTGTCATATTTCCTACGAATGTTCACAATTTAGGCCTAAAAATATATTTAGGCTGGCTTTATAACTATTTGTTACACATGATATAGCATGTTACACATAATACACATTAATATTTAGCCACGACGGTGTTCGTTACAACTGTGGCGGAAACCACAGTATTATTTAACATGCTGTTATTAATGTGTGTTTGGAATAAAATTAAAACAAAGGGACAACCAGTTCAATGAAACGACACAGTAAATCTAAGCACGCAACTCGTGTCGCTTATTTATTGTACGTAGCATCGACAAATGTAAAAGATAGTGGTGAACATGCAACCGTAACATTTATTCCGCTTGTATTTATGTGCATTGGTACTTACTGGTTTGTAGGTTTATATTATTTATTTAAATTTATTTGGTTGGGCTTAGTATTATTATTGGATCTGTGGCAGTCATTCAAATTACAGAAACGTAAGCTCGTTACACAACTATTTTTCATACACCTAGCGTGAAGGTACAACGTTGTGATAAACAGACGTGGATATTAATAAGTAACTTCGTCATAACATCAGTTCATGGTTAAAATGTATAAACTTTGCACATACATCTGGCCTGTGCGCAACAATTACAACACAGCCACCATAGACGAAAATGGTGGCTACGCCTTTACACAACATTATAACTTCCCTAGGATGTTTCAAAAACATGAGTACGAACTTTATGTTTCGTTCAAAAAAACGCCGTGTCATTGTCATGTTGCCACAAACCACTGGCAATCGTAAAGCACTATGTAAATGGCCCGCCCGCCATATTGGGACAAGCGCATGGCTAGGCTAGGTCTGCCAACCTGCTGGATTTGTAAGTGTTATGCAACAAGCTGTGTCGCACCATCGCATCTAAAATATGTCGCTGCATCTAAATACCATATAATACATATTTAAACAATAAAATATAGTTTCAGTTGTAAATTACAATCTCAAACATCATTATTATTGCTGTAATTAGTATGAAATGTGCTGAAATTAGAAATAACAAAATGTGTACTTTTCCTACACAGGTGGAACGTATCTTCCAGAGATGGAGAGAAGAGAGAGAGATAACAAGAGAGAGTGAAAATCTCTGCTTCGATTATTGAACTTTTATTCCGGACGGAAAAAAAAAAAAAAAAAAAAAAAAAAAACAGCAGCCTACACACGGGAATTCACGCAGATATTTTTAACCGCAGCAATGAAATGTGTTTCCGTCACTGCTATCTAACAATACAAATATATCAATTGGCAAGGTTTACCTTACAAATAGTATACATAAAAATGAGGTTAAAAAAGATTGTAACTGTGAACTATTTCTTACCGGCCATTGCCAACACTTCGGTGCTCTCGCTGTTCATTCATGTTTAGTACAAAATAAATATTACAAGTTATATAATATACTAAGGTAAAGTTTCATTTATTCAATAATACAGTACTCTAAAGTTAATCACCGTGTTAAATATTGGTGGAATACAAGTTATTGGAAAAACAGGTTGACATATTACACCTAGGGTGATTTTTCAAAGGTTTGATTCCAAAAGGCAGAAGAAAGCATGAATGGACTATATCAAACATCTATTGAATTAAATTTACTGAACTAAAAAAAATCACTTAATTTGCTTTTCAGTGAACTGCATTTGATAGTGCTGTGATCTACCAAGCTATTTCTTGTGCTTGTCTGGAAACAACCCCGACCATGACAGTATTCAGGACGAGGCCACAAGCAGCAAGATATTATTAAACAACCCGGCGCCGCGTATTTAGCGGACGCGAAGGACTGAAGCAGGGCCCGTTGCTGACCTGCCACCAAACAGCTGCCACCCGAAGACGGACCGCAAGAGGGCGTTCCATTTCCGTCGATTCCGAGACGTCTGCAAGCAGCCCTCGGCATCATTAACAAGGTGATATTGTTCCAGTGAGTTACTGCAGAGACTTTACTAGATATTTATATTGTGGCTGATAATAAATTAGTTAATTATATCAATCAACTCCCCTGTTGTAAAGTAAAGAAATGATTGTACGAGTTGTGTCAATTGTATTTTGATTGTGTCCTCTATAAAGAGATTAGACACAACATCACCTTTAATTTAAACTTACACCTTCCAGTTGATTGCTCATTAACTACCATTTGGTTTGCAGGAGAGTACTCTCCTATTCTTAGCCTATGCTTAACCCCTTTTTAAGTGCGTGGCCTTTTCCCCAGGAAGGGTCACAGCAAATGGTGGAGGCTAGGGTTTTCCCATCCTCTTTGCAAGCCAAGCTCCACCAAAAGCATTAGTAGCTTTTGAATATTTCCATTGAAATTTAGTGAATTTTCAGTGTGAAAAAGTTAAAAACTATTGCGAGGGATAAGTGGAAGCCACACCCCCCCCCCCCAAATAGGATTGGATACCCCTCCCTCCCACGCGAGAATGTTTAATGCGTATAGGTAATAAAATGAGATTTCGCTAGCTAGTAAGATTGATTACTACAGCCACGTAGTTAAAAGACATTATGTGAACTTCACGAGCAGGCGGGTAACGACAGTTACATGAGCTGCAACGTAGCAACATCCTTGCTAAGCAAGCAGTTTCGAGTGTGAGGAGTATGCAAGGGCGTAAGCTGCTACACTGCCCTCTTAGCATAAATCATTGTAGCTATCCATCACATTAATTAATCTGGCATATTCCGAAGTTGTTAGTTTCCCGCCTGAGCTTGGAAACTTTTAAAATTACGTTGCGGAACTATTTAATAACAAAATAATAATTTGCGCCACTGACAAAATGGCAACTGCCAAGCTGTTTCAGGGCGTAATAAAGGAAGTATATTCAACAGTGGAGGAAAAGGAAAAACTGGGAAAAGAAACCCACAATATGTCGCACAAGCAGTGCAGACGCAGCTCGTGGCGACTAGGATATGCCGCAATAATATCCCAAAGAGCAATACATTGCGAAAGGGTCAACAAAGAGTGAAAAACCACCCAAAGATGGATTATATAATACAGATAATATGTTATAATACTAAGTAGGCATAGGTTGACACCGGCTAATAGCCAGTGGCAGTCAGACCATGACGGCACTCGCAACTCATGTAACACGTGGGTACGCACGTGCGCAAAGAGGCCATAACACGTACTTTCCCGTAACTGGATTATTGTTATTTGCAGTGTATTGTATGTTTCTCCATTCTCTTCCAGGACTAAAAGTGTTATAAAGTGTTAAAAAGGCCGTTTCATAAATTTTGCACAATGTTCTTTTCAAAAGCAAAATGTGCGCCGTGCGAATAAACAGACATTGATATTCAGGTGTGAACACCTTCAAAGAAAATTTCTTGATAATGATATTTATGATTTAAATAGTTTTAATAATGTTGTATTAAAAGTAATTTATGTGCCATTTATTTTACGCATTCACATTTTTACTCGGAGTGCATAGCACTTCCACTTGTGAGAACCCAGTAGGCAGCCATGGTAAGTCCGCGCGACCCCTACCTCTGGGCAGTCGTCCTAGGAGAGCTGGCGAGGTAAAACGCTGTCATGTACCTACTTCATATTTTTGAACTGAGTTAGATTTCCATAGTTCATTTTGGTTTACAGGTTAACGTTTGCTTTGCGTACGTTTTGCCAGACATTGCCAGCATAATGCTTATGATTAAATAATTATTTTGCGCCCTTGCAGCTTTTTAAACTTAAATCGAGGGAAGGAGGAAATATATTGCAGAGGCCACGCGGCCCGCGCAACTTTGAATCAAGCCCCACCTGCCTATGTTAAAGGCTTTTACATTGTAATTTCTGTTTCATTGTCATGAGCAATATTAAGGGTAAATTGATAGGTATGTATTTTAGGGTATTGTCGTGTTAAATTGATTTACGGCCACATAACTTGCGACCACGTGGTTAACCGCCGCCAAGCCCGTGTTGCACCATCATCGCACTTAAAGTATTCTCGTTGATAATTTCTTGTGCATCATAATTTCTCTCAGGGTAATATGTATTGTTTTATTAAAAAAGTTCTTGAAATTTTCCTATGATTGATGTTTTCTAACCGACCACGCAGTCAGCCGCACACGTGGTAATTTCCGTCACCAGACGCGCTAGCAACACTTGCGTGATTAAAATGCAATCAGAATAATTATCTGAAGAGTGCAGTAATTTCGTCTGACTGGATTCCTATGAATTTCACTGAAAATATTGCAATTCCACCTGCACCACGTGTTCCATTAAGAACTTCATCCAGCGGTATCCGCGCCATGTAAGAATGCTTTCACGCATCTGCGTGTTTATTGTGCCTGTTCATATTGTGTCCCATGATTTCTCATCAATATTTGTGTAAATTGTACGGTGATGTTATTTTTGTCCAAGCCTACTAAGTGTATAGACCGTCACCACACACACCACGTGGTCAGGAGACGTGTCCTGAGGAGTATGCGTTATCCTGACGAGTATGCGTTAGCGATGTTAGTAATCACACATGTTAGTGCTCATTGTAATTCTCAGTGTTCTGCTCCCCCCAGCCACCAGTAAAAATCTACAGTCCATCCTATCGGCTGTAGACCCCTTTCCATGTGGGGGCTGTGTTCTCAAACAACCCAGAGAAAATTGTCAATCTAGGAGTGCGCTATAGTAATTGCGAGCTAGGGGAATCACTCAACAGAGTTAACTAGACACATCCAAAGTTAATCATTAAATCGTTTTCTAGCACAATATGTATGAGTGGAAAATAAAAGTAATTCAACCAGTGCATAAAATATGTTCCTATTTAGCATCAGACCAGCCATTTCCTGCCTTTTTCAATGTTAGATGTTTGGTAATGACAGGTGTTTTGTAAAGACGCTCGGGTGAGACTACACATAACCCACACCACCACTGAGAACCCTGAGTCTTGAAGTGCGGTGTCTAGGAAGCACCGCTGACGCCCACCTGCAGTAAGTAAATTATGTCAACACACACATGCACGCGCGCGCACGCATGCACACACACGCACGTGCACACACACACACCTCTCTCTCTCTCTCTCTCTCTCTCTTAGTCCATTCCCGATTGAAAGCGACTTATGAAAATCAACCTTCAAACACTCTTAGGCAGCATAACTTGTCACCTGTTTTTTCAATAACCTCTATTCCAGAAATATATAACACTGTGGTTAACTTTAGAGAACTGTATTATTAAATCTTCTATAACTTGTAATATTTATTTCTTTTTTAAATACGAATTAACAACAGCGAGTGCAGCGAAATGTGTTGGCAACAACTGGTAAGAAATAGTTCACAGTTAAAATATCACTTAATCTTTGTTTTTGAGTAACTCTTTGTAAATTAAATGGTGCCTATCAAAATATTTAAGTAGCCCCAAAGGCAACATATCTCATTTTTACAGTTTAAAATAACAGCGCAAGATATTGTGAGAACGCCATAATGGTACGGTATTATTGAATCGCGTGAGAAAGCAATTGAAAAACTGTTTGCTGGCGACGCTTGCAGCACTCTTTCTCTTTCTTCGTCTCTTTCACACTTGGGAAATTTCACTTCGCTAGTAAGGAAGGAAATTATACATGTTTTCAATTGTACTATATTTCATAATTATTACACCAAAATAATGATTTTTGAATTTGTATTTTACAACTGAAAGAGATTTTAATGTTTGAATACGTATTTTAATATATTTAGATATGATGGCGGGGCATTTTCCTATCGAAGTTCGCAGACGTGACGAGCCATGACATGACGTGTTGCTTTTTTTCAAACGATACGTAAATTATTCTTACTCCGAAAAATACTTCAAACTAATACATCACGTTTATACGTTGTGTTTTTTAAACCTACCTAGGCAAGTTACGATGACGTGATAAATCTGTGTTTCCACAGCAGTAATAAATATACTGTGACGTGTATTTCATTAATCATTGCGTCTGTGAAATGGAGTGCCTTTGTGCATCTTGGCCGATACGCTGCCTAAGGTGTGCATGATTTCAAATATTTGATTAGCACTATTTATACGTTTTAAATGTGAACTGTTTTTATGACAAAGTTATTTATTTACATCCAAGTCTATTTATCACAACGTTATACCTTTGCCCTAAGGGGTTTGAAGCACAGTCGTGTGACGTAATTTGCCACAAGTCTGGAAGAAAAATACTAAGCCCAGCCCAATAAATTTCAATAAACCTAATAAACAGTAAATAGCAATATATAGAAATATTACCGGAATAAAAGTTATCGTAGGCTTATTTGTGTTGCATGTTTACCGCTATATAAGTTTGTATAACAAAAATGAGCAACACGAGTTGCGTGCTTGAATTTAATGTGCCTTTTTCGTTTGACTGGTTCTTCCTTCGTTTTAATATTTATTCCAACCGAGGCCTTCCTTTTAAAGAAATAACCCAACACATATCAATAACAAAAGGATAATCAGTACAGCCCTTTACCTCGCAGTTGTAACAGTGTTAAACACAGTGGCGACAAAATACTAACTTGCATTGCATGTATTGATCTACATCGTGGAAAACACATATGTTAATGTAAAATAACCATCTTCAATTCAGGCATTTTTAAAACATCATAAAGCTGACCTAAATAATGTTAGAGGGCTAAACTGTGAATATTCATACGGAATGGTTTTTGGAATATGACAGAATTCTTTGAAAAGCGGTAAAGAGTAAACTACACATTTGACAGGTATAAAAGTAGCAGTCACATTTCAATGTTTATTTTTAGGTGTAGCAAAAGTATACAAACACACGTACACACACAATGGCATGTAAACATTGATTTTGACAGACGCTACATTGCAGTCACATGACAATGTTTGTTTACATTTGGCGGAAGGATATGAAACAGGCCTGCAAGTAGATATTTAGCAGGGTTCCAAAAAAGTTTCTTCCAATGGGGAATGGACTATATATGTGTTAATGTGAAATGCTCCAATTTCATTTTAATGAAGTATCAAAGTTAGATATTTAAATGTATGCAAAACTAATAACGTAACACTTTCAGTTCGTTCAGTAAGAATATTTTGCAGGAAAGTGCATAAATTAGATTGTTATAACAGCAAATAATATAACATAGAGTGCTAAAAAGTAAATTTCTTAGTAAAATTAGGAAGCTGCCTAGACAGTAATAACTAGTTCGCAAACTAAAGGAAAAGTTTTAGGCAAGACACAAACTATCAGTATAGCACAACAGGGTATAAAGATAATATAATTTTAATTTAATGCATAAAATCATTAAATATAATTTCACACAGGCCTTAAGTTGCAATCAAATAAGAATACGTAGAGAAGTGCTACTATTAACGTAAAATGTAACGTAAAACTAGGTGAAAATTAAGTAAGTTTAGTACAGCATACACACGAAAAATTTCAAGCACCAAATTGGGTAGTGAGGGGCCAATACGAGGCATCCAAGGACGCACCAGGTGCGGCGACCTCTTTTCCGAGTCAACCTGGCACATTCCACAACCCCCCGCCCACAAAATTTTGCACGTCTGCGTCTCCTGTGAGCGGCAATTTTCAACACACAGTGTGTTTTAGCCGTGCTGTCTTGCTTTCTACACACGCGCCCGAAAGCGCGATCCCATTGTACACAATGATATTGTATTCAAAATGAGAAAATAATGAGAACGTACAAGAGTTAATATCAATAAACTACTAATTAATTTAATTGTTAGGCAGCAGTAGTTGAGTGTAGTCAATACATCAGTATTTTATACCAGGTTTTAACAAGTAATATAATATATTGGGCTTACAGAATAAATAAAATAAACTAATGTTATATGTTAAATGAAAATATTCCTTTAGAAAGGTAACACATTTGAAGGTGTTTCAGATACCCACCAAACCAATTAGGAATAGGGATTCAAATATTAGGCCTCTATTAATGTCTATAAGTTACGAAAATTTAATATAAATTAACGGTCAAAAAGAATTAAAGATAGGGCAACTACTGCAACTATTATATTAATTCGTACATATATGCCAACTTTAATAAAAGTAAGCTTGATATCCTGAGCATGAAGTCTATTTAAAGTACGTATATTTAAATTAAGTAATATAAATTAATTAAATATAAGATATAATAATTAAATTTCCTTAAGGGTACATAAACTATCATAAAGTGTTATGTCTGAGTGCTAATTCATGCCAAAAATGATAGAGGGCGAGAAACTAGACGATAGAAGGTCAAGAAGACAACGCCGTTACAGCATTATACCAGGGCATCTGGATTACGAGCTCTGGAGGAGGCAGGCCAAAGACAAGTTATAGTGACATCACGCGCACGTACCATCAACACTCCGAAATGGGCAGTGCACAATTAGGTTACAAGGTAATAGAAAAACAATTACTTAACACACGTAATTACACACACACCCCGGCCGGGCAAAACACAAACATGATTACGGTCACAAATATGAACATGAGCAAACAACATGGCATTCAGATTCATTCAAAAACAAACATATTTTGCAGCAGTAAGGATAAAATGATAAAAAATTTCCCTCATGAGAATACTAAGAAAAGTTAACTGCTTAAAGTTTGAATACATATAAGATGACAGCAGTGCAGCTGTAGTTTTTCAGAACAAAACAAAAGTAATTTATACCTAGCATATTAAATGTTATAACCACATTGTTTGTAAAACGATAAATAAGTTAGGTAAGCACAAAAATGAGCTAAAGAATTTTATACACACACACACGCACGCACGCACACATGCACACACACACAGTAGAATCCCGTTGTAGCGAGCACAGTAACAGCAAGAACATGGGTATAACAAGGTCTTTTTGAGGAACCGTCAAAAAATCACAAAAATAGTTTACATTTATATTAATTTTCATTTAGTACGAACTGCATAATGTTACTAAGTGAACCGGACCTGTAAAGACAACAGTGGTGGGCTGCAGCCGGCCAGAATAATCGTGTAGCTACCGAGCGACAGCGGCAAGCAGCCAAGCCCGGCCACGCTGCAAAGGATCTAGGCGTTTGCCCAGTTACGTGCACACGGTAATCTTTTCACTGCTAGCCCCAGCACACGAGTGATTTAGTTTTGAATATGTATCTTCATATCTATTATGAATAAATGAAGTGCTGTGTTATTAAAAAACGTATCCCTCATGGTTGGCGAGGGATTACCTACAGTAGACCTGATTTTAATGTTTACATGAAGGTGTCTTGGCGATTCCTTGTATAATTCAAGCACCCTATTTTTTGGCACTAAAATCCTGTAAAATAGGTGCGAGAATTATGACAGTAAATACGGGTACATGATTTGAGGTGGTCGCGTGGAGCTGTGACGGGCGAGTTATCACTTGCAGGTCAGTGCTTCAACGGCCGAGTAAGTGATAGTGGAAAATGCTGCGTAGGCCGGGCAACTGATAGCGGAAAATGCTGCGTAGACCGAGCAACCGATTGCAGGCAGAGCGGCTATACTTACGTGGCGCGGTCAGATTTTCTGCTCATTTTCATACAATTTGTTATCATATAACAGGATATTTTTACGTTATGGTGGTTTGAACACAATTTATAAGCAATTTTAGGGCGATTTTTAAGTAGTAGTCCCTACTGGAGATCAAAATCGGTCTAACTCGGGGTCAGCGAGGACACTCTTATAGCAAGGATCGAACCTGGAACCATGACATCTCGCTATAACGGGACTCTACTGGAGTAGGTTTGCTTTTTTGTAAATAATTTATTTGGAAACCATTACTATAATTACTGAAATGCACGTGGCCTGAAAAAACCGCACTTTCCACACTTACGTAGTGTATGAATAATATTTTTTTATTTGTCTATATAGTAAATTCGAGTACAAGGTTAACTTCGGCCAAACTGTGTGTGTGTGTGTGTCACCATGCTGATGCAACGATGATATCCACTGGGTCACAGAAAATTTGATATTGACCTGTAACGGGAGGTTATAAAATAGACGGAAAGAAGAAATACTCCAAGGCTTCCACAGGTACAGATACCACTAACAGTTTATAACTACAGTACACACAGCAAGATCATTCTCACCTCCTCCTTGTAGACCTGTGGCAGCCCAATGAGGAGAATCTCTTCCATGGTTTCTGTGAAATTGGTGAGACGTGTCTTGAGCTGAGCCACATGTGGGGTGGTGTCGTTACCCTCCTCCTCTACCTCTTCCAGGTGCTGCAGGCCCCACACAATGCCAAAGAAGCATGCCGAGATGCAGTATCGTACTGCCTGTCGGGCACCACAATAGTCACACAGCTATTCACTTCCAAATATACAATGCACTGCCCATAATCTGTTACCTTTTTATACATATGAAATTTACTTTACTGTTTGGAACTTCAACAAAAAGAAATATTCAGGAATACTAACTGCTAAATGTTTCCAGCGAAAATGATGACTTTTTCATCAAACAGATGTGGTAGCACTACCAAAGTATATAACAACACACTGAATAATATCCTTGATTTATAATTACAGATGGGTTTCCAATAAAAATTAAATTATATTTATAATATTCATCTATCAGCTGCCACGTACATGAACAAAGATGCTTATAGTTTTGTACATAATTTTTCATAATTTACAGTATAGAACCTCTCTATTACAACCCCTCACGGTTCCCAAGAATAGGGTGGTAATAAAAATTTGGAAAATTTTGGGTTGATTTTGAACTACCTTTAACCCCTATGCACCAAACTTGCCCTTTTTTGCATGAAGTTCATGTTCAATCGTCTCTAAGGCATAAAAAAACAACTTATTAAATATAAATACATATGTATATTTTAATATCTGGATGTCTCCTGATTAATTTGAAACAGAAGAAACGCATATTAGACCACCCCTTGTCATAAAAAAGAAGGCCTAAACACAGTATGACATGGCCATTGAAAGTGTGGGATAAGATTAGACTACGTATTATTAAAATATAAAGTTATTTTTAAAGATTTATTATGCAGGTATCGTGGGTCATACATTACTATGAGGCATGTAGCGATCAAAAAGTTTAGGTGGCGTTGCGCAATACGTGTGCACGCACCATGCTTTCTGTTTGGTCTGGCCGTTTCATTGCTAGAAAATTGGACGTATTACGCACAAAGCAATAACAAAAAACACGGTTGGAGATGCCTTACGTTTGAAGTAAAACACCGCACTTAATTTATTGATAATAGATATGAAGATACATTATTTGGATTAAATCACACAAGTGCTGCGGTAAGCATTGAATAAATTGTGGTGTGTATGTACCAGCCCTAGATCCTCTGCAGCGCGGCAGGACGTGACAGCTTACTGTGTTGCTCGGGCCTAGATCCTCTGGCTGGACTGTGAAGTAGGCATCACACACGTGCCAGGCCACCCGAATGCCACTCAGCTGTTGCTCATATTGGGGCTGACTGCCTCGCGCAGCTATCGACAGATTGCTACAAGATTACTTGCGGGCAGCGACTAGCCAGCGCCACTGTCATCGTTACTGCTGGTGTTGCGAAAACATGCTGATAGATGCTATTCACGTCAAAGTGTTGAATTTCTACGAAATTTAGGCGGCGTGTTGGCCTCTTTTCTGGTACAATGAGGTCCAGCTATGTTTACAAGTATACAAAAATGTTGTGTGGCCTACTTGAAATATTAATTAACACAAATTTTTCATGAAGAAATTCTGACATGCACACTGCCTAACTTACCAAAATAAATTGCTCACCATAAAAAAATATCACCTTACCTAGGTATGGGCGGAGGAGAGTTGACAGAAGTAAAAAGTGAGTGGGAGGGGTAAGGCAGAGGCGGCGGTACAGTACAGTACGTAACTAGACAAAGAATTCTCAATCAGCCTGCAACCCCCCCCACGGTCAGTGTCAGATTTTATCTCGCCAGTCAGTAGTTACGTTTGGTTTTGTTTTTGCTCATTTTCAGCCAAAAAATGTCTGCAAAATGTAAAAGTGTAGTTTTAAATTTACAGCAGAAGCTGGAAATTATTAATAAACTTGAAGGAGGAAGTGAAATAATAGAGCATTCATTCATGTATAGAGTGGGAGAAACAACAATTTGGGATGTACGAAACAATAAATCCAAACTTACTGAGTTTGCGAGAAGTGTGGACTTGACAAGTGGATTGGCGAATAGGAAAACAATGAAACTGTTGACGTTCACGAAAATAGATAAGGCTATGCTGGAGTGATTTGACCAAAAACATGCAGTGGGAAATCCAGTTTCGTGTTCAGTGTGTGTAAAACAAGCCCAATTTTTTTGAAGAACTGGGAATGGAAGGTGAAACTTGTTTCCTATATTAAACACTGTTTTACACACATTGAAACAGCCGGCTATATGCCTCATGCACTGGACAGTGTGGGAGGTGTGTGTGGTGACACGGGCGACACGCAGTTCGCTTTGCACGTCTGTTTCATTCTCCAAGGTTGGAAAGGGGGGGGGGGGGGGGGGAGGTGTCCTGTTGCCTAGCAACTGAGTAAGCACATGTGAATTTATTGCGCACAGGAACTAACCAACAATTATAAAATATTACACCACATTGGGGAAAAAAAAAAAAACATTAATAAAATGCAAATGACTAAGTAAAATTAGATACGCGACACAAAAGGGTTAAACTGTACGTAATTTTTAAAACGTCTAAAGGAAGAATACCAGAAAGTCCCGGCTGACTGAACATGCTAATATCTACCTAATAGAATATAAAATAGTAAATACATATTTGCTACTCTACAGGCAAAGGCCAGCCTGAAAAAAAATGAATGAATTAATTAGAAATTAATTAAAAGCAAATTGGTTCAGTACAACGCTATTTACAGCGTGTGACTCTCCGAGGGGCTCAATCCAGGGGGAACATAATCGTGCAACTACCTGCTACCGTAAGAGTCTAGGGAAGTTGACTGAGGTAAAGGGTAGTGGGTACAGGTGTTGGAATTACTGCTGAAGCGAGCTGTCCCTGGACGGTCAGCTGTGGGTATGAGACTTGAGCAAACTGAGGTTGGAGTGCTGGCGGCCCTCTGCAAGCTGCTGACTGGAGAGAGCACTGCTGATCCCAAACAGTAGGTAGGAAGTCGAGCCCTGCCTCGATCTGAGAGGAGAGAGAGAGTCTTCGCAGACTGGGTAGAGCTCATGAACCTAGTCGGCCAGCGAGCCCCGGCATCTCTGCTGGACCATGATTCTGGACTTCGATTTATATGAAAATCGCCCTGTATCAGCAATTCTCTCGGGGACGGGGGTAGCATAGTCTTCCAACACAGGGGCGGGTTTATTGGGTGCAGTAGTGCTGCTCATTTTCTTATTACCCCTGGTGGAGGCATTGACATTTTCATGCGCCTTGGGCTGAGGCTGGCGAGCTGTGACATCACAAGGCGACGGGGTGATGCTATTTCTGGGGTTCCTCGGAACTTCTTCGGCAGTCAAAAGTAGTATAGTAGTAGTAGTAGTAGAAGGGGGGGGGGGGGGGGGGGAAACGCCATTATTTTATTCATCTGGGTGGCGCTAGCATGATAATTTCTGGGCGGGCGTCGAATTCCATAATTAAACACGTTAATTATGGTAACTTAGTTGGCTATCCAATGTATGGAGTCTCCTTGCTCGACTAGTAAAATTATTTCTGCCACTGTTTTTGACTCGCCCAAGCATAAGGTGCACTCAGATGGGGCGGAGTCGTCTGTAGAGGATGCCTCTCTGCGGTGCAGCATGTTGGGATGGATGAATCTTCAGGAAAAATGTAACATAATTTTATTTTACAGTGAGATAAATGAACATACAAAAAAAAAAAAGAAAAAAAAAAAAAGAAAGACAGCCAAAACAAAACACTGCACACACTACACAGCCTTGTAAAGAACTAGGGCTGAACGAGTAACAAAACGTGCAAGTTTAGAAGGCTGTAATTTCATCCATTCGTCCGTCAAAAGTTAAAACTTGCCAAGGTTTTGACGGACGGACAGGTAGAATTAATGGCCACCTACAATTCGCTGTTGGTTAAGTGATTAATATACGGATGACGGACGTGACGGGTGGTTGTAAATCCTGCCTTACTCCGAAAAATACTTCAAATTACGACATCACGTTTATAGACGTTGTGTTTTCAAACCTACCTAGGCAAGTTGCGATGTTGTGATAAATCTGTGTTTCCACGGCAGTATATAACAAATACAAATACACAAACAAACAAACAAACAAACACACACACACACACACACACAGAGAGTTATGTGTGTTTCGTTAACCATTGCTTGTGAAAGGGCATGGCATTGCTGCGTGGTGGTTGTTACGCTGGCCCTGTGTGTGTGCGTGATTTCAAATATTTGATGTGCACTATTTATACATTTTTAATGTGAACTGTTTTTATGATGAAGTTAATTATTTACATCCACATCTGTTTATTTATCACAACATTGCACCTATGTCCTAGGTGTTTGAAACACAGTTGTGTAACGTGGTTTGCCACAATCCCAACAAAATACTAAGGCCAGCCCGATCAATATCAATAAATTTAATAAACAGTAAGTAGCAATACATAGAAATATTACCGGAATAAAAGTTACCGTAGGCTTATTTGTGTGCATGTTCACAGCTATCTTTTAACTTTGTATGACAAAAAATAAGCGACACGAGTTTCGTGGTTGAATTTAATGTGTCTTTTTCATTGGACTGGTTCCTTCACTTTAATATTTATTCCAACTGAGGCCGTCCTTTTAAAGAAATACCACAACACATATCAATAACATAAGGTTAAATACTACAGTTCTTTACCCCGCGGTTGTAACTGTTAAACACAGTGGCGGCAAAATATTAACGTGCATTATGTGTAATGTGCTATGTTGTGGAAAACAAATATTATAACAAAGTAAAATAACTGTAAGAACTATCATCAATTCAGGCACTTTTAAAACATCATAAAGCTGACCTAAATAATTTTATAGTCCTACACTGTGAATATTCATACTGAATGGTTTTTGGAATATGACAGAATTATTTGAAAAGCTGTAAACAATAAACAACGTATTTGATAGGTATAAAAATATAAGTCACATTTAAATGTTTATGTTTAGGTCTAGCGAAAGTATACGATCACATGAACACACACAATGGAACGTAAACATTTGACGCCGGCTAATAGCCAGCAGCGCTAGAGCCCATGACGGCACTCACGTGTCCAGTACGTGTGCGAAGAAGCCGATAATTTTGAAATTTCCTATATATTCTGATTTCATGATAAAATGTGTTATATTGTCTTTACAGTGTTTAATACGTCTTAAAATGTTTTAAAGTGTTTGTATTAATTTTAATTGTTTGGTTATGAAAATTCCAAGTGTCCACGACACTGAGATTAAGAACACTTAATATTCTGGCATGAACACCATCACAAAGAGACATTAAAATAATTCTAAAATTCATAAGAAAATTATAAAAATGTAAAACAATATTTAATTTACGCCATTTTATTTTCAACATAAAATATTTCAATCGGCGTGCATAGCACTTCCGCTTATGTGAACCCAGTAGGCAGCCATGGTAGGTCCGTGCGACGCTTGTATCTGGACAGTCTGTCGAGGAGAGCTGGTGAGGTAAGACACTGTCATGTGCGCACTACAACTTTTGTTCACTGATTTAGGTTTCCATAGTCAATGTAGTTTACCCGTTAATCTTTGATTGTGTACGTTCTTGCCAGACATTTTCCCCAGCATTATGCTTCCGCTTTACTAATTCTTACGCCCTTGTAGCATTTTTAAATTTAATCGAGGAGGAGGAGAAATGTTGGAGGTCACGTGACCCGTGCATTTTGAATCAGATGCCATCTGCGTATGTTTATGGCATTTCAGTGTAACTTCTGCATAATTGGTACACACAATTTTAAGAGCTTTATTTTATGTACGTGTTTCAGGGTAATTTTCGTGTTTGAATTTTTTATGGCAACATCACATATATCCACGAGGCCGACTGAAGCCAAGTCTTTGTATACGTCATCATTGCGTTTTAAGAGCTTATTTATATAACATCGTATGTCCTATCATTTATTTCAGGGTTCTATGTATTTTTCATTCAGGGTTTAATGTATTTTTCATGTAAATTCATGCTTTTTTTACTTGGCCACGCAGTCAGTAATGTTTGATTTTACCACCATCAGGCATGTTACAAGCCAGTAACAATGCTAATCATAAAGAGAATCACTTGCTCAACACGAATAATATTTTAACTGAATTTAGTTTGCAGTTTCCACGCAGAAATATTGCAATTTCACCTGCCCCACGTGGTCCGCTACATACTTCATCCAGCGGCACCCGTGACACCTAAGCTTGTTTTCACACATGTGTGTGTTTATTGTCAATAATTATCTCGTGTAGCATCTTATTTCATGTATCTTTTGAGGGTTTATGTAATTTTGTAATTTGTGTACGGTGCAATTACTGACGTCCTAGCCGTCTCTGTGGCATGTATCTTTTGAGGGTTTATGTAATTTTGTAATTTGTGTATGGTGCAATTACTGACGTCCTAGCTGTCTCTGTGTATAGGCCGTCACCATAATACCCACGTGCTGGAGGGCGAGCCCCGATGAGTTTGCGTTTGTGATGCAGAGTAATCACACATGTTAATGTGTATTAAGAGTTTTCATTTGTAATTCACTGTGTCCTGACTTTAGGGAAAAACCGTCCGTCCACCCTAGCGGCTGTCGGACCTCTTCCCTTGTGAAGGCTGTGCTTTCACACACCTCCATGAGATCATCCATTTAGACGTGCGCTAGGTTAATTACGGGCTGGGGAGCACCCAAGCGGAATTAGCTAGATGCAACCGAGTGCGTCATTAATTTAATGTCACGTTGATTTGTACGCACAATATCAATAAAAACAAGTCTACAGTGAACTCAATTTTTATTCAGTAGTGACAGTGTCCTAGCCACATATGTTTTATCAATTGTTTATTTCAGTGATTTCATTAAAAGTTTAGTATTGCCAACGTGTTTGTAAGTACGCACGGGTGAGACGGACACAGAACCCACAACATCCCTGAGAACCCTGAGTCTCAATAGTGCGGTGATTGGGAAGCACTGCTGGCGCCCAAATTACCTGTAAGTATTTGTGTCATCGTTCGTCTCGTGTCTCACCCAATGGCGTCACACTGATTTTGACAGATGCTACATGGCAATGTTTGCTTACATTTGGCGGAAGGCTACAAAACGGGCCTGCGAGTAGATATTTAGCAGAGCTCTAAGAAAGTCTCTTCCAGTGGCAGCACTGAATTTTTGTATTGCTGTAAATATATTTGTTGATTCCGCACAAAAATTATAAATTCCGACTTAATTTCCACCCTAAAAAATATTTGTAACAGAAAACTTGTATTATGTTGCAATGTTTACAAATACGTTTTGCACAATTACTATTCCACAGATGGTAACATGACTTGAGAAAGCAAAACCATGGCAACTTGTTACACAAAATCGCATCTATCAATGTGCACTTGTGGCGCTGCGGCAGGCATGTGAACTACATAAGATATCTTTCTCTTGTAAAGCAGCAAAATTATTTTCACATGAATAGCATCTCGAGCTCCAACATGTTTACAGTATACACATGAAGGATGAAGGTTATTTTATTTATGAATGTTAGCGAACAAATTATTGCACAAGTGTAAAAGCTATTACTTTATTGTTTTTTTTTACTTCCTTACAAACTAAGTTTAAAACAATAAAATGAACTTTATTTTGCCCAATTTCTAAATATGTTTTGGGGGTAAAAAATGATAATCCTAATATCTCGTAAATAAGACCCCCACCCACTTTTTTTAGACATTTTTTTTGTAAAAATTTACGGCTTATACACACTAAAATAAGGTAGTAAGAAAATGTTAACTGCCTGATAAACTTACTTCTTCTGGAAGCACCTTTCTACCATCCTTAGCTTCATCTATATTCTGGAAAAGGGAATCCCAGACGTCCCACTGGCCCACATTATGGCACTGAGACAAGACTGAGATCTTCTTGATACTTGTCAACACACTGAATGTCACGTCCTCATCAGGAGTTTCTTCCTGTAAGGTAAACACATAGGCAAGAACATTTAAACACCATTAAACGTGTTTTTTTCACACATGGTACCAAACCTGCCCTATTGCAAAATAGGCTTTTAAAAAATTAAAGCTAAGAAATTGTGTTCATTACTGAAACCATGAGGAAATCTACTGCTGACTCAATGAATAGTCGAAAGCTTGATATGCCTAACATTACAAGTAGGTACAAGTTACAAGTAGGTAGCTAGTGTGTGCCTTTTCCACTCCTTGGAGCTGGGAAACAGGTCGCTCAATTAATGAGGTCTTTTTATTGGTTGGAGGTGGACCTTACTCAGGAAATACGTTCTGACAAGTAACTTTATCACCCTCTGGATGCCCTTCTGCATGATTGGCCTCAGTGAGTGCAGGGTAGATGCCATGACAGTGCTTAGCTGGTCATAGGTAGAGCCATGAATGTGAATGTCAACTATGAGATGGTGTAGACAGGCAACATGGAGTCATGAGACTTTAGCGAGGTAGACAAGAGAGGGTAAATGGCCTGTGAAACATTACAATAGCCTGGAAGGTATCACTCAATGATCCCAGAAGCATAATTCTTAATCAAGCTAGTTGTACCTGGAAAGGTAGTTATTAAGATTGGCAACACTGTATTTTGTATGTACTTGTATCATGGCGGCAGTGACATAATAAAGGACTTGTTGATAGAACATGGTGGCAGCGGTGATCAAAGTTGTAGCGGAACTTTTTAAATTCATGAATCTAACACTGTAAGTCTAAGTTATAATCTATGACGTCTACGACTGATAAGATGTCTCGTGAAACTCATTCCAAAGGAATTTCCAAACTGAAGCCGCCCGCAGCATTTGATTTCTCGTTGCCATTGCTATGGAAGCAATGAAAACAGCGCTTTTTTCTGTACATGTCGGTATTGGGTTACACGGACAAGACTGACAATGAGAAAATTGATATTCTTCTCTACGTTTTAGGCAAGAAGGCCAAAGCGCTGTGGACTCATTTTACACTGTATCCGGCTAGTTAAGAGGAAGCACTTCAAGCATTTGAAAACAATTTTAACCCATGCCGAAATGTGATATGAGAGATTTATGTTTAATTCCAGGGTGCAGGAACAGTGGACGAGTTTGTAACCTCTCTCCATACTCTAGCGGATATGTATGACTATGGCAAGCTAAAACACAAACTTATTAGAGACAAAATAGCAGCTGTTATGAAGGACAAGAAAATTTGTGAACTTGCGGTCTTCATTGTCATTGGATGAGGCAATTTTAGTCGCCAAACTAGCGGAAATGCAAAGTCGGCAATCCTGGGTTCTGCAGCAATGTGGTTCCACAATTTCGGAAATTAACAAGATTCAATTTGGAGCACCCGAGCCGAGATATGCTGCCCAACAGTTCGGGGGAAAAGACAGCAGTCATAGACAAAACTTTGTTTTGGATTCAGCAAGAGCTCACTTTTTCCTAAACCCACACAGCAGGGAGCTATGCACAGAGTGCCGATTCTGTGGTAAGGGGCACCATAACCATTCAGTGTCTAGACAAGTGCTTCAGCTGCTCCAAGCAAGGGCATTGGGCAGTGGTTTGTATGGGTGCAAGTACATCCTGAGTTTTTAATGTGCAAGATCAGCATGATGATTCACAAAGTGAACAAACTCTTGACAGCATCGGGTAAGACACGAGACAAACAATGACACAAATACTTAATGGTAATATGGGTGCCAGCGGTGCGTCCCAATCACCGCACTATTGAGACTCAGGGTTCTCAGAGATGTGGGTTCTGTGTGTCCGTCTCTCCTGTGCATACTTACAAACACGTTGGCAATACTTAACTTTTAATAAAAATCACTTTGAAAATAATCACTTGATAAAATACATGTGGCTAGGGCACTGTCACTACTGAATAAAA
The DNA here is from genome assembly GCA_029891345.1 of Dryococelus australis. Classification (NCBI taxonomy): domain Eukaryota; kingdom Metazoa; phylum Arthropoda; class Insecta; order Phasmatodea; family Phasmatidae; genus Dryococelus; species Dryococelus australis. Next base: position 152,525,289 of record CM056993.1, on the reverse strand, counting down.
GAGGTAGGTTACTGATGCTTACTTTTATTGTTACTATGCATACACATCAACGTGCCAATGAAATTATGATTATCTCAGTCGTGACTAGCCAATTTCGCTTGGGTGTTCTCCAGCCAGCAATTAATCTAGCGCTCGCCTAGATGGATGATCTCACAGAACGTGCCAATGAAATTATGATTATCTCAGTCATGACTAGCCAATTTCGCTTGGGTGCTCTCCAGCCCGCAATTAATCTAACGCATGCCTAAATGGATGATCTCACAGAGGTGCGTGAAAGCACAGCCTTCACAAGGGAAGAGGACAGACAGCAGCTAGGGTGGACTGACGGTTTTTCTCTGAAGACAGGACACGGTGTATTACAAATGAAACCCTTGATGAAAATATTTAACACATGTGATTACTTATTATCACTAACGCAAACTCGTCTGGGCTCGTCCGCCAGCACATGGTTAGTGTGGTGACGGCCTATACACAGAGCCCGCTTGGGTGAAAGTAATTGCACCGTACACAAATTGCAAAATTACATAAAATGCATAATGACCCTTAAAAGATAATGGGGTATGAGATGAGCATTCACAATAAACACACATATGCGTGGAAGCAAGTTTAGATAGCACGGATGCTGCTGGATAAAGTTCGTAGTGGACCAAGTGGTGCAGGTGAAATTGCAATATTTCTTCGTACAGACGGTAAATTAAATTCAGACAAATTGTTATTTCTGTTGGGAAAATTATTCCCTTTACGACTAAAGCATTTACAGGCTTGTAGCATGCCTGATGGCGGAAAAATCAAACATGAAAGTGACAGTGTGGTCATACACAAAAAACCACAATTTACGTGAAAATTACGCAGAACCCTGATTAAAATTAACAAAGAACCTTGAATAAAATTATGACACATATGATTTTACACAAATAATACCTTAAAATGCATGCATGGCGCAGATATAGACTTGGCATAGGTTATTCACATGATTGTACATAAAATTGCCGTAAAATATTCAAACATGAAAATGCCCTTAAAATACATACATAAAAACAAAGCCATTAAAATTGCGCATAGCAATAATATAGAAATTACAATGGAACGCCACTAACGTAGGCGGATGGCGCCTGATTCAAGTTGCGCAGGTCGCGCAACCTTTCCGACATCTTTCTCCTTCTACCTCGATTAAGTTTGAAAATTTCCCAAGGGCGAAATAAATTATTTAAGCAGAAGCATAAAGCTGGGGAATTGTCTGGTAAAAGTACGCAAGCAAAGATTGACCGGTAAACTAAATTGACTATGGAAACCTACATCAGTGAACAAAAGTTGTGCGCACGTGACAGTGTCTTACCTCGCCAGCATCCTACTAAAGACTGTAACAAATTAAATAAAATATGTTTTACATATTTTTTATTTTCTTATGGATTTTTCACATTAATTCAGTCTCTCTTTATTACGGCTTTCACGCCAGAATAGCAGTGTTCTTAATGTTGGTGCAGTAACATACACATATACACACACAAACAACGCAGCATCAAGTTGGAGAATTAACAAAACTACGTTTACCCACTCCAAGTGTTCCATTTAACCTGTCCAAAAATATTTATTCATATGATTGGAATGAAAGGGGAATAAATTCTAGCAGTTCAAGTTAGGTTGGTGTTGCACAGAAATGACATAATCAGTGGAAGTTGATAGCCAGCCCCCCATCACCAACAGTTATCAGGATCTGGTTATGTCGGGATGTGCTTTGGAGATGAGAACACTCGCATCCGGCTAGCGCCTAGAGTTACGGGGCACTGCTGGGGAGTTCGTATTCCCATGTTATAAGTGACCAGAGCAGGTTGTAAGTGCTGAGTAGTAAGAGCGTAGAGTCTTTGAGATTTTTTTATTTTCGAAATTTTGTGAATTATTTACAATTATACCATTTCAAAAATTCAAATTTTTATTGTGTTTATAAGCTAAACTTTATTCACAGGTAATGTACAACTCTTGCTATACTCTACATCAACTTTTATAAGGTAGAAGTTTGTATCGCAATATGTTATAATTGATATATCAGGGAATTATTATTATATGCTGTATTTCTGTGTAAAGGATCATAAATCATTTAATATTTAGAAGATTGTGGCAATAAGAATTTGTTTGTATTTTGTACATGTTCGTTTTTAAATTTATTATTTTATTCAAGATATTGCATTAATAGTAACATGACAGGATGGCAGTGCAACTTTTTCAAGGAGATAGTAAGAGTCACATCCGTGTGTTGCACCATTTGACAAAACTCAGTGTACTGTCATCACAGTAGGCTGACATGACAGCCCGCGTGCACAATGAAATACTTTAATTTCGAGACCCACGTCAGTGTTCACAGGCAATTTTTATACATTAGTGCACTTTGCAAAGCCACGATTGGACCACGTTTACTTGATGCAATATTTCAGGCAGCCTAAATTGGGGTAGCGCGACTTTCTCGTCATCACTTAACTTCGTTGTCGTCACTAAGTTTTCCACATCACTTAAGTTCGTCGTCGTCACTTCAGTTCGTCTCAGTTTATTAGTCAGTTCAGCGATGAAGTGTTTGTGCAGGGCAGCAAGTGACAACACTGTCATTCTGTCTCTAGCTTCTTTTTCTTTCATTTATTACGAGAGTCAATTGTTTGTGAATAGACAGCAATAAACTTTTTAACATTCATCAACTTTCATACATTTCTGTTGGCACTCCTGGATCAACAAACGTTCAAGTGTTCAATTTATTTCTACGCTACAAGTCTCAAACTTAAACAACTGAGCTAGTCCGAACTAGTGTTTGCTGTAAAATCTTATGAGTTTTCGTACAGCAGAACCACTGCAAGTTGTATCTTATTGATGTGCATGTCAGAAACTGCATAATTCTCGAATCTTGAATTTTTTTAGGAATCTCGTCTCAAACAAAAAAAGTGCTTTTCGCACATGCCTAATTTATATTTTTGATTTATTCTCTCTTTTTTGTGCCAGGTAAGGTCACCCAGCATAAGTTATTGGAACTTCCTTTTTGACTTTTATGAGCATATATGATTGTGTGTATCATTACCCTTCACATCTATTTCATGCCAGGTCCTTTGATTATTTGTTTATTCTTTTAATGCCACTCTGTTTATAAGTTTCTTTGGTGGCATTTGTTTATGTCGTTTGTGCTAAGGAATCGGGACATTTTTGTGTTTGTAGGAAGTCAATATGATATTTTATTTGTTTCTTATCTTTTGGTTGTACATGGGAACAGCATAACGTTCAATTTTCCGAATTTTTTTGAACACATATTTAATTACAAATTTAAGGAGTGTAATATTTTATGTAGTATATTTTGTATTTTAAAGTTATTACGATAGGTAAAATATTATAGTTCTGATGTATATATTTGCACCAGTCCTGTTTGGGAGTACCACTTTCCACAGTGCCTATATCTTATTCGTGGCACTTGCCTGAGTGTGGTCTGCTGGAATAGTACTGTATGTGCTTGATCAAGAGACATTGGTAGAGGAGAGAGAGCATGAGAGAGTCATGGGCACATGACCAAACTGACGTTAAGTTGACCTTCACGATGAAAGCGGTTTTTGGGACGTAATTAAGTTAAATGGGCACAAACTTACTGACAGTTGGGTTTATTGGTCACTCTTTAGGGATTGCCCTTTTGCTGTAAACTCACCCAACTGTGAATTGTATGCTATAAGCTCACAAATACTGTTACAATTAGTACTTTCTCAAAAACTTGCAAAACAACTTGTATAAAATAAAAATTAATTTATTGCAATACAAAAATTTTATACTACCTTTTTGTTATATATATATATATATATATATATATATATATATATATATATATATATATATATATAATAGCCGCAGTTAGATTTTAAAAATAATTTTTATGGTTACTAATGCATACTATACTTTAAGTTTAATATTAATAAAACATTGACAATTCATTTATAAATATCTTTCAAATTGTATTGTGTATATTTTCTAAATGAGAAAATTTATTATGTATTTCAAGATACACTTCCTATAGAGAATATCAAGTGTTTTGTAGATTACAAAACTGAAAATGTAGAAATTAAAGTGATATTTGTGCACAATAATTAAACAGCCAAATGCTAGTAAAAACCTGAATTATACAAAAGCTAACTTGAAATGTATTTGTTGGATTGACTACAAAATACATTTCGTAGAATTTTGTCCCAAATATTGGCTTGTTTTTGTCTCGTGGTTAAAATTATGGTTAGACAAAAGCATTCATAAAAACAGTCAACCTATTCAACAATGTTTTCCTTTGTCGCGACTGGGGTGCTTGAAGGTGGCCTGATCACATGCGAGCCACAATACAGGTGGAACATGAAATGAAATGCCCAGTGCACCAGCAGTCAGCTAACACATTGTTTGGTCAGTGTGACTGGCGCGTACAGGCAACGAAAATACACTCTGAACACACTCTGCGATACACAGTGCTGTTAGGGTCACATTGCACATCCATGGAGAGATTGATATAAATGATAAAAATAATGTAGACATTGCTTTTAGAACAATGGTTTTATCGGCCATAACAACCATGTGGTATATCATCCAAGAACATTGTTGAAAATAAATTACATAGCTTCTCCCACACAAAAAATACACATTATGTTGCCAGTCTACATTGTGACCATAGGATTTAATCAATCAAACTATGAGTCCTGCATGATCTTCGCTGGCCAGGATGCTGCTGTTCAGAAAACAGAAGTCTACTGGTTTGTAGTATCTAATGCACATGACAGCAAGGAGCACAAAAACACAGGCCATAAAAGTTAAATAATTAAGCTTGCACGAGATGAGAGCAAAGAAAAAATGTTCTGGGATAATTAAAAAAAAAGAAGAAACTAACAGCTATGTTACAAACTTACAACATGCAGGCCCACACGAGATACATGTCTGTCTCACACCTCTGCTACTTTATAACCGGCAACATGGTGGCTGGAAGGTGACCTTGCAATGTATCCCTCCAACCATTCCACAAAAACCTTTGGCACGTGTCGCTTAAGCTATCGGTAGACAATAAACTTTTGGAACTCTGCTAGGTCAGTAGTGCATAAACTAGGAACTTAGTTCACTTTCTTTCCAGTTACCAGTGTTGACCGTGTGGGTTGTCTACTGGGTACAAAGTCGGGTACAGTTGGACGAGCAATATGCCTGACAGTGACACTGGCTCTCCAGGGCAATGATGACATACCAGAGCTCGGAGGACTCGTCGTGACTTGTTCCAGTCTTCCTCTTCCTTTCCACTTTCCTCAAAGCTCGGCTGTCGTGAGAGGGCATCTGGCAAGTCATTTTCTTTCCCGGGGTAATGCTGCATCTCAAAGTCATACTCAGTGAGGAACATGTCCCATGGACCGAGTTTAGCTTTGGCATTGCGGGACACTTTTAGATACTTACTGATGTGATGAAAAATGATTTTCAAGTCTTTTATAATTGGTATGCTACTTTTAAATATTCCTTAAGCCTTGATTCATTTTCAGTTGGTCATTTAGATTTGTTTAGCAGAAAAGGCAATATGTGTACTAACATGGTACAAAAACTATGACAAATTTTTTTGTAAACCAGCAAAAAACATTTCTTTTTCATCTGCTTTAATATAGCTTGTAAAATGTATATATTTATTAAATTAAAAAAAATGATAATTGGTGCAATGTATACTTGTGAACAAAACCCTTTGATTGGATATTTGATTTGAATTTGCAAATATTTTAAAGAATTTGCTTCAAAATGAAATTTCCAGCTTTGACCACCCCTACCCAGAAGCATAAACTTACCTCCCCTTGTCGCCAAAATTTTTTTGAACATTGAGCCACTTTTATTATAATATAGGTATAAAGTTCAGTTTCACTAACTTTTTGTGGGGAAATTGGAGGATTTATATAGATTTATTTCAATACACACGCATCTTTGGAATAAACTGATAAAATTTAAGGGCCTATTCGACACCTTTTGCCATCTAATAATGGGTATGTAAGCAGTGAGCCGAGTGCAGTGTAACTCATGACAGGGAAAAGCAGAGGACGTGGTTTAGAATGATTAATTACTAAAAACAGTTGACGTGCACCGGGTTATAAAGTAGTAAGCAAGGTCGTCGTGGCTTTGTTTTGTGCTAGACCAAGCATGCGGTAATAGATATTTACTGATTGACTTGGCATTTGTAGCTCATCACCTTGGTCAGGTGAGTCAATTGGCGTGTCGGTACAACGTTGTCTATAGTCTGGCTGACTAGTGACGTGCGGATCGATACCTTATTTCCCACTAGGGGTTTACGTGTCTAGGTATTCAACTGGCAGGAGGTATCAGGGTTACCCGGCTTGCTTAGGTTTGTTTCGGCCGTTGGTGTTGCAGCTGCTGGTTGCTGGCTGGAACAGGCAGTATCGTCTGCTTGTCTACTCAGAGTAGACGGGGTCAACACAGACCTCTGTTTGGCAGCAAGACGAGCTGTCCTTTGCTCTTCCCTCTTTGAGTTGGGCCAAACCTCAAAAGGCATAGAGGGTAAAATGATGCTGAACGGTATAAGTCATGCCCCGCGGACGCAAAACAATTCCTTATACTATTGTTCTGCCAGTAGCAGCTGCCGGCATGAGCTTGGTGCTCCAGACGGCTCCCCGCAACCGGCGGGCAGACCAGAAATATTGAGCTGTGTGGGTCGCCTTCATGCTACTACAGGACGTGGGTCGCAACCAGGGCCAGGCTGTAACACTCGAGCAAATACTCCTGCCAGCACCTAGGTGCTCCGGCAGGAATACAACCCAAGCGTACTGTCTCTCCCTGGTTGGATGAGTACTTAGTAGTTGGGGCTTTGCTGTTCTATCCCCAGAGGTCTAGAACAGGTTACCATCGAAATGATGAGTATTTGTGTAGGGCTGGTGAATTCCTGATGGAGATCCACC